>JAQIXJ010000200.1:0-45973 GCA_034700185.1 Phthiracarus laevigatus
TTCAAAGCCCGGCCCGACTTAGGCCCGATAGGTTCAACCTCGAACCCGGCCCGGCCCGAGGAAAAGTGTCGGGGGCCAGCCGGGGCCCGAAAAATCGGGGGCCCGTTTGGGAGTCTAGAAGGCATAATTTGCCAAAATTCAGTTTATATTTTAGTGCATCTGACGCTTTTGCTTTAATAAAAGACATGAAATTTATTATTTAAAAACTATTGTCAATGCTAATAATCATTCGGTGTACAGAGAAATAAAAACTTCCCTAAACTAAGTATTGACGAACAGAATTCCAAACAACAAAAAGTAAATTTGATGTTTGTTTGGCGGCCTATTATCATAATAACTCATAGGTCTTTGAAAATTATTAGCAAAACTAGTGCCAAATCGCTTGTTAATCGTTATAAAGAAGTCCCAATATCGAAAGAAAAACTCATTGAAAATTTCAGTCACTAAATTTATTTAAAAAATTCATAGTTATTTAAACCCTAAAATTTTTCTTTTAAAACTTTACAGTTATAATAAAATTTACTTTAAATTAAATTCTTGATAAACAAACTAATAATTGTGATTTTAATCATTTTAATAATTCACTTATTCCAAACAAAATAAACCATAACCTTCATAGTAAATTATAACTGAGAAAATTTTTACCATCTAATAAATTTATTTAAGTACTTTTAAACCTGTAGTCCGTGAAATCGTTAGATATACTTAGAATCGTAATCTATTTTCAAAATTGTTAGATTCGTTAGAATTTTTAGATATTTTAAGTTACATTTAAGACATACAATGTTTAAAATCAAGTTATATATAGTTCGACTTAAATTAATTCTGTTGAAAAAACGAGTCGTTAATTATCGAAATTTTACTCAGCACTACTTTATATCATTGATATTTGCACTCATCATTATCTACGAAAATGTGTTAACAAAACAAATCACTTGCATAGTGTCCCATACTTTGAAGGGATCGATGGGTCTCAATTCGAATTTTTAAAATTCTCATAAGGAGTCAATCCAGGATTTATGTGACATTTTTTTTGGATTTTTCGGCAAAATGTGACATTATAATGAAACAAAATTGTTACAGGCATATTAAGGCATGATTGGCTGTACAATTTAATTAAGGATTTTTTAAAACTAAATAATTTTTATTTATTTAAAACAAATTACAAATAAAATTATCTCCAAAAAACTCGTTCGGATCGAACTCCGAATCGTTCTTGTCATCGTTGTTATCACTTTCAGTCAATATTTCCTCTATTTCTTCTAATATATATAAATCGATCGGTGTAGGAACAAACACTACCTCCGGTAGAGCATTTATTTTCGAAACTGTTTTGATTTATTGCATTCTTTGATTCAAATCAAAATTTTTTCAACATTTTAATTTATATTTCTATTCATTCTGTTTGGAATTAATTCGGCTATTATTGGTTTCCATATAGGATATGTTTACATATATATTTTTGATACGGGCGTAATTATTTATCCAGAAACCACAGTAACTGTTACCGCAATGAGATATGATTGTGTGATCGATAATCATATCCATATACATATAACGCAAATCAAATTAGTACTTAAATCACTTCTAAACGCTTAAAAGATTGCTGGCACTGATTCCGTGTATAATTTTTTTTAAACTTTACGGACTTATTCAGAAACGTTTTTCCAGACATATTTATCGATTTACGAATATTGTAAATCATTATTAATTGATTTTTGTCTATCTTAGCAAACAGCTAAAGTTAAACTGAATCTGTAATTGAAAAAATAACGAGAAGTGTTTTTTGCTACAAAAACCGATAGCTATTATTTCGATGCCTATTGTTGTTTTGCATGCTTATGTTTTTTGTATAATTATAACATTGAGCAATTTTTTTGGACAGATTTTTGATTTTATTTAAGAATTAGCATCTAAATAGTTATCAGCAAATATTTTTTATATACAGATTTATACCTAACAATTTCTTGTTATATATTTCAACAATGGTTACAACTATTGAAATTCTGAAAACATATTTCAATAATAAATCATATCTAGAGAATTTGAATATGGTATCAACAATTATTTTTAATATACAGATATTTAACAAAAAATATTTATGCTATATCTCTTTTTATCATTGTGGTAGATGACACTTTACTGTGCTACAGATGACACTTAAATTTGCGGCAGATGCCATTATATTCCGGGTCTTTCTTGAATAATTGGCGGCAGCTTCCACGGTATTTTGCATACAGATGCCACTAATATTTTAGGCAAAGCGCAGAATGGCACAGGGATCAGGTTTGCAAACTATTATATCGCCAAACTTTAAACATATTGTATATATTTTCTTTTCGAGCTTATTTATGACTATTTTGCACCGATTTATGACCACTGTCTTGATTTTACTGCATTTTGACGCATGATATGATAGTTTTTAATCAAATATATTCAGGGGGTATACCGAAACCTGCTAAATTTGATAGACCTTGATAACTAGGTTACCCTTAAATAGATTATTATTAAAATTTATTTCAAAAATTTATAAATTATGTAGTATTGAATACTATTGGTAGGTTATAAGTAAGTGATGATTGTTTTTTAAAATTATCTAATTTCTATTACAATTTTTGAAGTCAATTTTTAAAATAATTAACACTTGAAAATATAGGTATTAAGAGTGCTAACTAAACACTCATTATTTTGAATTTATGAATAATCTAAATAATTTTGTGTTTTTATTACGATATAATGAATGTTATTGGTGTGGAAACCACATAAAGTTCGTAAATCATCACTTTTTGTAATTTTTTAAGCATTGTTTTAATGAATTCCGAATTTTATATTTTACTATTAATCTTATTTCAAAGCATGCGTTATCTAATGTTGACTATTCGTGTGTTTTTATTGACATGTAAATTAAAGTTTTACAAAACATAAAACGTTTTATTATCATGCCAAAAAATCGTATTATAACAAAAAACTGTAAAGCTCTCAAATTAAAAGCAATAGAAATGCTTAATGAAAATCTAAACTTTATTACTAATTTAAATTAAATATTTAAATCTTTAAGTGATATAAGAGCCTTTATAAAAATTAAATTTATTTTAAAATAATTTTATTACCTTCATTATTATATGAAAATAAATTTAAAATCATAATGTAGAACACTTCTTGATAATAAACTACTCAAAGTGCGACATTAAATTATATATATCACATCAAACATTGGATAAATAATATGTAAATTTGTAAGTAGCATTCAGCTTATAAAAACCGTATGAAATTCGTTAGGTAATCTTCATTTATAAAAATATTTCACATAGGTTGCACAATTGGTAGGGAACCCGTTCCCAGTTTTCGGTATTGTTCAAGATTTTTTCTGTAAACATCCAGGTTATTATAAATATGATTTGAAATATTGGTTATTACGTATATAATATTATTAGTCCCTGTCATTGTTTGATATAACTTATCTAATAGTCGAGACCAGGCTTAAATATTGTGAATAGCAAAAATAATATTAAATTTACTTACCATTAAGTGCGAGTATCCATATTGGTTCTTTTGGATAAATTAATGATGATATGTAATAATGAAATAAAATGTACAATGGTTAAGATAATGAAAATGATAAGAATATAAACAAATATTAATTATTTATGTGATTGTTTTGATAATGATAAATTTATAAGTACTTTATGTTACTGAAATTATGAAGAGACTAATGTGATTTACATTTGAATAGTCAATCGGACTAGTCATATAGAAAGATTAAATTAACAAATTAATTATAATAAATTATTTAGTTATGTTATCAATAGAGTAATTAATAAATGAGTTTGCCATCAATAGATAAAATTATTAAAATTTTTGTAATTAGGATGGAAGATGATATTCAGCTGCCGGTTACCAAGTTGATGTTGGCAAACACCGAACTTATGAGTTTGTCCCTTTTAGAATTTCTGCAGCCGTCAACTAACTCAGAGTATACTCCGCAGAATTGACGAAAATTCAAGAAAATATTTTGGCTTTTGGTTTACGACGGTTGACAGATTACAATCGACCTGCAGAGCTACATTCGCTACTTGCATCTAAATAAAATTTAAGGAAAGTGGCGTTCAGTCTTAGTAAATATTTTGGCTTTGACTTTAAAACATCACCTTCAAATTGAAGAAACAATCAAACCGAACATTTAGCAAAATCGATTTCTTGCTTCGACACACCGTGCCTTAAATCAACATCACAGGAAAAAGATGGACATATATTTGTTAGAAAAAGCAAAACGGGAGCAAAAAATGAATATAGACTAACAATTAAAAATAATAATAATTTTTAAATTTATTACTCGATCGTTTATTTATCTACTTTTGATAAACCAAAAAATAATAAAATATTTTTTCATCTTATAGAAATTTTAATCAACCAGCCAGAATTATGGCAGAATACTAGTATTTAATGATTGCTGACTTAAATAGCTAAGCAACTGAATGACTTTGCTTCTGAACATAACTCTTTAAATCCACGTCCATTTTTTATATCGCATTCAATTGTTTCCATGTTTACCATTACCACCTTGATTATCAGAATATTCCATAGTTTATTCAAACTTTTCTTTTTATAAAATTTAACATTAAACACTTTTTTCCAGATGACAAGTTTATTGGATTATTATTATCAAATATTATTTCAAATTTAATCGCGTTTATTTCGCTAAATAATAATGGAATATAATATCGTGTGTGAAGTAACATGACCAAACTTAATCACCAATATTGTTTTAACTTGTAATTTTAACTAACGTAAAAGTTACACTTTAGTATTTGTTACTTAAACCTATTTCAATTGTGAATAACAAAATTTAAACTTTTAAGTTTTTTTCATTAATTTAATCCATATTCAAGTCAAAATATTTAATGCAGGGGATTGAACTTTGAATCATGACTCAGATACACAATTTATCAGTTAACAACGCACATCATTTTTGCAAAAATTAAAATAATGTTTAACTTTTATCCTTCAAAATTAATATGTTTTAATGGAATCTATTTGAGCTCAATTTGGAAGTTTTTTGATTGTATTTAATATGTACACTTATTTAAGTAAACCAACTCGTAAGATATCGAATCTGAACCTGTTCTAAACTTCAACTAATTTCATAAAAACTTGGACCTTACTTTTTTACTACAAATACTCAAGCCTGAACCTTAAATGAGTTCTGAGGAATTAAATGTGATATGCCGTTATTTTGTTTATCTATATTTTAGATAAAGTTTAATATTTATGAGAGATAATAGCTCAATAAATTTATTATATATACTATTTTTATTTTAATCACGTATTTATTGGAAACTGCAGTTTTGTTATTTATTCTTGTCTTAGCATTATCCTGGTATAATTTCTGTGTGCAAACTACAGAATTATTTTGTTGTAGATGTCTCAAGTCATGTCGCGTAGTTTAATTGAGTATTCTTGTTGAACCTTTATCAATGTTAAGTAAGTGTTTTTTAAATTTGGGACTAACGCTGACTTTAAAGTTTCTTTTCTTTTTGTAAGGCTGTTCGCAAATCTCAATCCAAGCTGGAAATGCTTTCTTATTTTTTCTACTAACAAGTTCTACCTATTGTTATCATAGTAATTGCGGACACTCTGCTTTTAAATTTTTGTTGCAAATTACTCATTTTTTTGCGTATGAAACACTCGTTTAAATACTTTTTTATTTCTTATATTCCACCTGCGACAACCTTTTATTCTTTTCGTTTATTATCATTGTTGAACTAATACTAAGGTAGTAACCTGTTTTTTTTACAGAAGGCAGATCCTCTGGAACTGAAAGAATGATGGTTTATTAGATGCTTGTTACGTTTACAAACGTGTAGTATTATTGGGGCGCCATAACGTTTCAAATTTTAATAAAAGTTCTTTTCTCTAAAACTTCTCAAATTACACCGTTTCGTTTTCTTTTAAGTTTTTTGTTTTATTCTGCTTCCTTACAAATAAGCAATTGCTTACTCTCTTTTGGCTTCGACTGTTGACTGTCGGGTTTTCTTATGTGAACTTCTAATTCCAGGAATTTTATTGAGTTATTTTAATCAGTACAATCTTTAATGCCGATTGTTTGTTTGTCATGAAAAACACGCAATGAATTCTGTCTGCGGGCTGACTATTGAGTTCTCTCATGATCGTTTTGTAGACCTAATTTGTGTTGGTATGTACTCGAGTTTTGTTTCGATTGAGATACTTACAAGTTTCTTTTCGTTTTCTGTAGAAACCTTTTATTCTATTGTATAGCTATTACCTCTAGTGATATCGTTGCCTGTCTATTTTTCGTCTTACATCTGGTTGGTTGTAAATTTTTCCAGCAAGATGAAAAACTATTTAATTCAATTGAATAAAAAGTAGACAAACGAGTATTAATTAAAATAAAAAATTTTTTAAAGTTATTATTTTGAGTTCATAAATTATGATTAGCCTACTTTTTGCTAACATTTTTGGTTAATCGGAAGCTAAAGTTAGTTTTCCAACCTTTATACAAACTCAAAATTAAACATGCGGTGTCTGATGCTCAGATTACTTTTCCTTCTGGCACTCATTCGTTTACAGTTTTTGTAGAATAAAGCTGAATGGGAGCTTACAGCCCTAACTTATCATAACATTATCTGATTGTACATTGCATTTAACAATATCATAACACATTTGTTTATTCACATATTTCATTATTCATGATTATTTTACATATCAAATCATTAACTAACACATAATCATTTATTTAATTTAGTGGGAAAATATGGACAAATAGCCTAATAAAGGTGAAAGATTTTAATTATTTATTTTATTTTAAATATTAATGAGTCCCCAATACGTTACTATTTTAGAATGCATTCTTAATCCATATGCATTTAATGCAATCGATTTTTACTAATTTGATAGCAAGCAAATGTAATTATGATTATGCGCCAAATGTTTATTCGCATCGTATTATTATATCGCAAATGTAACCGAAATGAGAAAAATCGCTTTAAATTTGTTTAAATATTTTGAAAAAGAATAACGCTATATATAGTACGTTAAAGAGCTTAAACATTGTTTTCCGCATCAGTTCTCTAATCCCTTAAAATAAATAGTCTTATTCTTTTATTTGAATACTACTAAAATGCTTTATGAGTTGATACGCATTTAGTGTTACGCGAACGCAATCAACTAGATTTTTGTTTTGTTTTTCGCTTTTAATATAAAATCTAGTTCCTACCATTAATAAGGTGCTAAATAATATTTTGAAAAATCCTAAACGAAAAATAATAACAATAAAAGCTGAGAGATAATATATATAAATCTTTTATTTTTGCGGGACACCAGAATTAGTATTATCATGTGCTCCGTTATACTAATCGATTTTAATCGATTGCACCGAAAAGTTTTCACGCACATTTCGTTCACTGTGCAATGGTATACTGTGTGTGTGTGTATGTGTGCGAGTTTATGCTGTGCGGCTGGTTTGCACAAAATCAATATAAGATTCGTAATTCTAGAAATTTTTACTTTTTAAAGGCCATTTAAACTTTATCCGCATTTTTCGTTCTAATTTTTAAATTGAATTAACTGCTATACTTTTTACGCCACCCGATAACACTGTATCCCTTCTTTTTTATGGATTTATGCATAATTGAAAAGAATTTCATAATTTATGTTCAAAGAAAACGCACTTTTAGAGTATGTTTTTTATTAGTGTAGATTGGATTGCTTATAAAGTCAGACTGACTGACGCACACGTTTTTTTTACTTACATGGATATACTGCTTGAATTTTGTCTGAAACAAAAAAGTGTGTGGCGATGCGCGAAACAATAATGTAGTCGAAAAATAAAGTTTCTGACACTTCGTTTCTAATTTTTTGACATTTAATATATAACCCAGATTTCAGTGCATGATTTTTTTACATTATTAACTCTGCAGGCATTTATTAGATTAAACTGATTACAATATAAAACAAAACAAAAAATTCTTTTAAAAAATCATATTCTTTAATGTGAGTGTATATTACACACTGAATAAGTGGAAGAATATAGAATAAAATTGTTACCTATTGAAGAATATTTAAAAATATTAGAAACAACTATTTTATAGCAAAATTATGATTAAACAGCGCACTGTACATTATTGGATATTTTAACCCTAACGAGCATATTATCTGATTTATACCAAAATATAATGGTATTATATTTTGGGAAAATAAGCTGCGAAAATAGCGCTATATTCAAGTATTTACTATGAAATTAGTTTTTGTTTTAACATTATTAGCGCGATGTATCACTAATATGGCATATCTAACGCTCGAGTAGTTTAATACATTTCGCAGCCATCGCTTAGCGTTTGCGATATTTGGCCATATATGACAATGATTGATGACTTTATCGAAAAGGCTAAAATATATATATGTATATATATCTGTATATATCTAACCGTTATTGCAACTCGTTATTCATATGACTCGCAATCTAACGACTAATATTTCCATCTATTATTCAATGATATTTCAATCATTTGGATATGTGTTAGTGAATGAGAGAGCGAGTGTACAGCATATCTGTGCTAATATGACTAAATATATACGAAACCATCAATAAATCATACGATGGATTGATTTTTATTTCGGCGTCTTTTATTAAATTAAAATCCGAATCAGTATCGCCGGGAAAAGATCAAATCCTTTTCGCGATCGCTTGTTTTTTGAGATTGGATTCTCTCTTTTTATACGTAAAGTATAGAGAAAGCAAAAAAAACAACTTTTTTACTACTTGTACAGTTATATTATATATATCGGTTTTTTCATCATTAGATTCGTTTGAGCTACAAATTGATATATGGTAGCCAATGAATTTTAATCTATCTTGAAAAATTTTTTTCCACTGTAAAGTGTAAAAACATGTTTTTCATTCTCCTCCAGCGTCAGGAACAAAACAAAATATTCGCTTCAAATGGGTAACAGTGATTTTTCGCCAAACACCGACAGTGTAATGTTACCGTGCAATGTAAAACAGTGCACATGTCATATCTGGCTAATAGAGATTTATACGTCTGTCGTCTCTATGGTGTGATCCATAGACAGCCGTGTTGTATGTGTGTGTATGCGCACCAATAAAACATTATACAACTTATAAGATTATATCTTATGCGGTGTTTTTAACGCATATTCTTCGGTAGTGTTTATTTAAAAACATAAAAAGATAGAAATACATAGACAGGATGTCACTTATTCTCTCTCCTTCTCTCTCTCTCTCACGCACTCTATTCTGTTATTCTCTTTTCTTTAATGTAAACTTCAACAGAATCGCTAACATAACACATATAGTATAACTATTTTTCTGTTCATGATTTCTGAATTATGGGTGAAATTTTTTCATCCGTGATGCGATGTATAAAATTTTATACATTTAACGCAGTTTTTTCTTATGACTTTTTTATATAACATTTACGTGATCCTAGTGTTGGCTTAACTTTATTCTCGATTCGTAATCTTTAATCTATTTTTTTGTTGTTGCTTTGATATCGCTTTATGGATACCATTTTTTATTGTCTCGAGATAATTCTTTCGAGTGAAGGATAATTGCAATGCTTATCAATCGTATAGTTTGCAGAAGATAACATTTGCTACTAAAATAGATATAAAACACACGCATTTGTTTTTTTTGTTGCTTAACTCCAATATATCAATTGTTTATGAGTTTTGATCGCAACGAGAAAAAATTCGCATTGGATATACCATTTTTTCTAACCATGTTTTCGGTGATATACTCGGTAAGCATTAAATAATACCGCGTTCATTGAATCGTTTAATTATTACAGTATTTAAATATATGCATAAGTAATTTATTTTCATACTCATGTGATCTTTTGGTTAATAATAATTAAAATATTTTAAATATTATATGAAAAAATTAGTGTTTCACTAATTTTTAAAATTTTAAATAATTTTCCGTTATCACTATTTTCATTAAATCTTTTAGTTAACAAGTAATCCAATTGACGTGAAACAAAAAAACTTACAATAGTTAGCAAAGCATTACACTTACATGTTTGTTAATATTGTCAAAGTAACATGCATTTCTTCAAAAAAATACCCATAATATATTAAGTTTGGTTGTTTAAAAATTAAGATCATAATTTTTTGTCAATGTCTCCAGATTTTTTTCATAATTAGAATTTACTTATGGGCATTATTTTAACGCATTATTCCAAACAATAAATAAGCCTTTTAGAAATCAATTAATAGGACCAAATTTTGAAAATTCCCGATACTATTTGTGCTCTATTTAAAGATGCGAGACATACAAATAAACATGGGATAAAAATCGAAATTCTATAAACCAAATATAATAGAAGAAAATAATGCCTACAATGTAATAACAATGTTATAATAATGCGTAGAATATGTTGCATTGCATGGCCTACTACTTCACTAAATGGTGCATAACCTAATATATAATCTTTGCAAAAGTGTATTATAATGATACAAACTTATATGTTTGTCTCAAGAATTCGCTGGAGATATAACTATTATTGTTTTCATCCGTTATTTATCAAAATTTCCAGCTTTGTCAACAACCAGTGATATTGTAGTTCCGAAATGTTTATATTAAATATTGAAATAAATGACTGAGAAGCTATTATTACTCGGACTCGTGAGCCCTAAATAATTAAAAACGTAAGTTATTTAGCCTGAATGAAATAAAAAAGGGTTCGGCACTGGACTTAATTGTTAGAAATGGCTCTCTTCGGCAAAGTTTTGAAATAGTTATTTATAATTTCATTTAAAAAACAATTAGAAAATAATGTTTTAAATTTTTTTAATGTTTTTATCATTTTAATAAATAAAATTATATCATCTGCTAAATCCTAAACTAATGATAACATTTATTTATCGACACAACATTATGGAAAAAATTTTTAACTTTAAAAATATTAAACTTTATTCTGTGGATTAAAATATTAGTTTCAACACATAAATAATACAAATGGTAAACATTAAATGTTCCACCACTGCGACAAACAGTACTAAGAATTAACAAAAAAATTCTACCGCTTTTGGTTAACTCTAAAATATATTTTTTTTTGGTATATATATTAAACGATATCTTATTCTGTGTGACACGAGAGTGAGTGCAATAACAAAGCTACAGTATGCAACGAATTTGAATGCATCTTATGTTAACGTAAGCATAAATTTAGTACTTATTATATGTTAAAATTGCGTAGACATGTTCTGGTGAATGTGAGACATGTTTCATAATACACACTTCTCCGCGTATAATAGAGAAAATTGAGTTTTGAAGTGGTCTCATACGATAGCAATAATAATAATAATCATAATATAATTGTAAGTTTTATACCTAAGCTTATATAAGTTTCATTGTTAATGAAATACAGCGACAATCATAGATTAAGAATGAATTATTATTCTTCGTAAGGTAACGTAATGTACGCAACACTGATTCTTTGATCTGTAGTATTAAATTAATATTTCGTTGAAAGTATTTCTCTGTTCTTAAAATAATTAAAAGTTTTAAATGAGTGTTGCAACAATAGTTAGTTATTTCGAATCTCTCTCTCTCTCTCGCGTAAAATATATAGTTATAATCTTAAATATGAGTTATTTTTATTGCAAGCACCATGTAATTAATATTTATAATGTTATAGTGAGCTACTTTAGTATAACTTATATACAAGACATTAAATTTAACTGTTATTTTGAAGTGAGCTACTCATACATTAGGGTTACATTATAAGTACACTATTTAATTATTTTGCGCAAAACGTATCTCTTAAAGTGATATTAATATTCTTGTTTGAAAATTTTCTAAACTTAAAAAGTGACTCTTAAAATAAGGTTGACGTATGTGTGAGCGTAAATTACGTAATAATTATATTTAAATGAAAAGTACACTTTATTTGACTAATAAAAATTTTATTATTACCATATTTTAAGCATAATTTTTCCCAATTTTAAATGCAAATTAATTTACATTCTCATAAATAATTTAAATCAAATAATAAATAATTACACAGATTAATGTGTTTTAATATAAGTATTACACTTTTTTTTGTTTCCGTGCAGTGAAATTAATAAAACTTTTAATTTTAAACTGATATTTTTTTATATTACGAATCTTTAAACTAAACCGACAAAATGAATAAAAAAATTTAGATTTAAAAAAATTATTATTAAATTATAAATAGAGTGTCAGGTAAGTTTTAATTATGGATCAGCAACCAAATTTTTGCAGTTAATCGCAATTTGTTACGCACACATTTCCCGAAACAGCGTAAAATCCGTCGCTACAAACGCATTGTCCGCATCGGTACGGGTTTCGACACGTGGCTGCGCAGGAGCCGCACCTCACAAATTCTTGATTAATTCCGCAAAGCGAACGAAACGGAATTAATATTTCTGTCAAAATACTTCTTTGTCGTCTACATTGCGGTGAATTTTGCGAGACGCAAGTATTGTTAGCGTTTTCATCGATGACATATCCAGGCAAACAGTCGCATGTGGGGTCGGGAGCCCTTATATAATATATGCACGGCGGACACCCTGTACATGGATTACATCTTGGTATGCAAGATGGACACGCGCCTACTAATTCAGCATTTACTCCACATTTTGGAACTTGATATTAAAAATTATTTTTGATTATTTTAATGGTAATTAGTTACATGAAATCTTATTTAATATACAATGTTATTTTGGTACAATGTAATGTTATTTGGTAAAAGTAGTTATTATCAATATGGATATACTGTATCAGTTAATAAGTAGTGATTATTATTTATTTATTTAGTATTAATTATTATTTAAACAAGATCGATTTAGGTCATAATATCATTTTGTACCTAATTTTTCAATTTTGTGGCCCTATTATTGACCTTTTTATGCACATTTTGAAACTACTAACTGCCATTATGACATAATTAAAGTCTAATTTGACCTGAAAATCCCTTAACTAACATAAAAAACAAGCTAAAATCCATTAATTGACAAGAGATTGGTAAAATGCCTTTATTAAATAAGGATCAAACTCACTTAATTAACATAGAATGCGGACGGACGGACATAGTCAAATCCGTTTATCTGACAGGTAAAAAAGGATTATCGAAATTTTTAGAATTGATTTTTAATAAAGTTTATTTAATTTTGCTTAGGATTTTAAGAGTTAATTTTGTTTGTAATTATTCTATAGCGAGTACATCTGAATATCTACTTACCATTAGTGATCTGGTGCGATGATAACCGAATTATAGCGAACAGAATAAAAATAATGCGATACATAATTCTAATTCTTATTAAGCCTATCTTTACTAATTCTATTCTTTCCATTTATTCTGTATAATAAAATAAAACTCAAATGACTTCGCAAAGTTTTAGACAGACAAGGTTATTGTAAAAACACACGTTATTTACCAAGAATAATGAATATTAGTATGATTGTTACGAAACAATTCTTGCTAAAACATGTGTCATAATAAAAACATGTCAATCTAGAATTTGCGTAAATACGTAGCTATCAATCTCTTATTAGCTTTACATCCTGACTAAAAATTATAGCTTATTCCATTGTCCATATGGATGTTATGAGTGGCAGCTCTGCTTTCATGGGTTTAAAACTAAATATAATTGTTATCATATGTAAGCATTATCCTTCGAAAAGCGAATAAGCTCTTATGATTGAGCAATTGTTTTATTAACAATTTTGTGACATTCTTTAGCATATTGCTTACAATATGTGTTTGAAGTTAAAAAGCATTTCTAAATGATTATTTTTTCAATATGCACAACAAAAAATTAATTATAATTCAACAATTTTTAACTAACAAAATTGTTGTGTGTACTTAATGTTTAACTTGAATTGAATATTTCTCTTTAGCTATGTTTTCAACGTTTGCTTATACGTTTCTAAACTGAAAAACATCATTTTGGTCCAAATTCTAATTAATAATCATTAATATTCTTTTTACTACCGGAATAATAAAACATACTGTATAATAAAAAGATTTTATTTTCTACGAACTAATAAAACATATTTAATGATAGTTTTTATTTTCATTGACCCTTACAATAATAACAATAATTATTATTATTATCGAAGAAATATTTTTCCCAAACCATTTTGCTAATACTTATATTTTATATCTGGCAATAAATTATATTAATAACAATTACCGCTTAATTATTATGTTTTATTATTATCATTATTATTGATTTTCAGTTAAAATAAAATGGGTTCGCCATTATATTTATTTTTATGTGACCTATCAATTTTTTGCTCGTTATATTTCTATTACTTTTTCGCAATTAATTCCACGCAATTATATTTAATCTGTTTTTATTTGATAAAGTTATTTACCTACTAATTCTATAACACACGATAAATTCAAATTTAACTCACTTCGAAACCAATTCAGTCGTATGTTTTATTGCTTTGGCAAAAACTTTTCGTCGATTGCGAATTATCGTTTAAAAGCGAAATGTTATTATGCTATTAAATGATTAACATTTCAGCGTTAATAAGTTTTAGAAAAGTCCATAATAAGATAATTGTTGGAGATTACTCTGCAATAAAATCACAGCCGTTAACGGTGTCTTTATTTAGTTGCGAAGTTATTGGCGAAACTGGTGCTCGAAAAAAATCTAAATTCATAACAACGCAACGCGAGTTACCGGCATTAATGATGTTTCACATAATGAAATGCCATTTGACTGTTAAGCTTAAATCTATGAAATTTTCTCAATGAGTCTTTTACTTCAAACACACACACACACAACGCATACCCTTTTCTATTCTTTGCCATCATCTCTGCTTGCGTTTTCGCGCCGCTTTTCAAAGAGTCATTACCGGTTAGGAATTAACATCTCCCGTTGCTTTCTGGCTTAAAAGGAAATTGACTGTATATGTCGTTAAACACACACACAGCACATCGCACACCATTTACTGTTCGGTACACATAAAGAACTCGCACAACAAAAAATATATCGACGAGCGTTTGAATCTGATAACCAATTATTTGAGTCGAGAATTAATAATGTAATTATCTTATAATGCTCGGACAATACGAGGATAATTGCGCGAAAGAATTACTTTATTTTTCTCCCCTATAGCAGTGTTTCCGTTTAAATTAAATAAATAAATGATACCGCGTTTTTAAGGGGGATGTGAAATCATTATTTATATTTCTTATCTGTATTTTTTTGAAAACATACATTGTTATAATGTGGTACTTAACGTCGCCGTTAAATTGCATTATGTTTAGAATGGAAATAATTGTACGCAACTTGTATTACTTTAAACAGATTAATGCCGTATATTTAGAGCAAAGCAAATATACGTATACATACTTATATATTCTTAATTATACACTTGCGACGCTTCCATAAAAAGTTCTTAAGAATTAAATTAATGTGCTTTGTAGGTAATGCCGTATTAGATAAATTTTGAATTAGGATTTCAATTAATATGCATAAAAAATTTATACAACTTTATTCCGGTAATGAATAATAAAAAAGCGCGAACTTATTTCTGAAACAAATAGTTTACTCGTTTTGGAGTTTATATCTGCGTATGGATTAATAACTATATAGTGGTAATTTAAAAAATCTAAGTTTTTTGGGCTAATACTAATATTTTTTCGGTTTACATAATTTTTATTGCATGAAAATTATATCCAAGATTTATAGTAATAGTTTTTATGCAAGTTTATGGCCACTAGAAAAATGTTTTATACATGATCATCATATTTGATCCAAAATCTACATTTATAACATGTCTTTCCAGCAGACGGTTATTTATATAATCGAATGATAATAATGAATGTTAACTGAATGGAATAAGTTAGTGACTTTTTTGAATTAAAAAAAACATTTACTAGCGTTGATAATTGTTCAGCTCTTTGAATAACTTGTTGAAACATTTTTAAAGATATGTTAAAATACAACGGGAAAAATTAAACCAATGTTACCGTTTTTCGATCGATTCCATTTTTATTCATTCAAAATCAACTTAAAGTATGATATCAACCATACATCTCTCTCTCCCCTCTCTCTCCTTCCCTCCTCTATCTGAGTTTTGGGGCCAATATTAGCCTTTTGTCCATACCATTACTAATTAACGGCAATCAATCACACATTTGGCTGATAATTAACATTTGTTACATCTATCAGTTTGAAATTAATTAATTATATGATATGTTCGGAACATATGCTCTCCGATGAAATATTACCGCATTATTCTTTTCATCGGACACCACACTTTTCAATTGACACGAATGTCAAATTCATATGCTAGCTTTTAACAAAGTGTGCGCAAAAAAAAGAGTTTTACGAATAAAAGCTTTAAAAGCACTATTGAAAATTTTATAGTAGGGTTTATATAACTAACCTAACTTATCGTTAGCCGTAACTGTTATGTTTCATAAAAATTGAAGTGGAAATTTCACTTTTGGCGATTGTATGTCAACTTTTTAATTGTGTTGAATAACTTTATTTTTATATTTTTAATGATTATAATTTTATGAATACTAATACTTAATTCTTATTTTAAAACAATAAATTAAGAACATTAATCTTAAAAAACTAGAACATTAATTTAGTTGAATGAAGTTTTGGTTTTTATTTGGTTTGACGATGTATACGATTCTTTGTGATACATTGAATATTTTACAATTCAATTTTTAATGGCAAAAAAGTTATTGGTATTTTTTGTAAAAATACTGATTATAAGTATGTTGTTGCAAGAAAAACTAACAGTAAAGTCCGCTAAAAATATGCACACGGAATTTAAAAAAAATTCAATTCATTGTAAGAATGAAATTTTTAATTGAGCACAATATTCTATAAAAGGAATACATCAGGAATAACGCGGTAATAATAGTAGTAATAATATTGATTAAAATACATACTAAAAAAGAAATTTTTCTTAATTTAATTTTAGCGTAAACTTAGTACGCCCACACACATACACACAATTTTAAGCTCAAAGCGCCAAATGTTTATTCGCATCGTATTATTATATCGCAAATGTAACCGAAATGAGAAAAATCGCTTTAAATTTGTTTAAATATTTTGAAAAAGAATAACGCTATATATAGTACGTTAAAGAGCTTAAACATTGTTTTCCGCATCAGTTCTCTAATCCCTTAAAATAAATAGTCTTATTCTTTTATTTGAATACTACTAAAATGCTTTATGAGTTGATACGCATTTAGTGTTACGCGAACGCAATCAACTAGATTTTTGTTTTGTTTTTCGCTTTTAATATAAAATCTAGTTCCTACCATTAATAAGGTGCTAAATAATATTTTGAAAAATCCTAAACGAAAAATAATAACAATAAAAGCTGAGAGATAATATATATAAATCTTTTATTTTTGCGGGACACCAGAATTAGTATTATCATGTGCTCCGTTATACTAATCGATTTTAATCGATTGCACCGAAAAGTTTTCACGCACATTTCGTTCACTGTGCAATGGTATACTGTGTGTGTGTGTATGTGTGCGAGTTTATGCTGTGCGGCTGGTTTGCACAAAATCAATATAAGATTCGTAATTCTAGAAATTTTTACTTTTTAAAGGCCATTTAAACTTTATCCGCATTTTTCGTTCTAATTTTTAAATTGAATTAACTGCTATACTTTTTACGCCACCCGATAACACTGTATCCCTTCTTTTTTATGGATTTATGCATAATTGAAAAGAATTTCATAATTTATGTTCAAAGAAAACGCACTTTTAGAGTATGTTTTTTATTAGTGTAGATTGGATTGCTTATAAAGTCAGACTGACTGACGCACACGTTTTTTTTACTTACATGGATATACTGCTTGAATTTTGTCTGAAACAAAAAAGTGTGTGGCGATGCGCGAAACAATAATGTAGTCGAAAAATAAAGTTTCTGACACTTCGTTTCTAATTTTTTGACATTTAATATATAACCCAGATTTCAGTGCATGATTTTTTTACATTATTAACTCTGCAGGCATTTATTAGATTAAACTGATTACAATATAAAACAAAACAAAAAATTCTTTTAAAAAATCATATTCTTTAATGTGAGTGTATATTACACACTGAATAAGTGGAAGAATATAGAATAAAATTGTTACCTATTGAAGAATATTTAAAAATATTAGAAACAACTATTTTATAGCAAAATTATGATTAAACAGCGCACTGTACATTATTGGATATTTTAACCCTAACGAGCATATTATCTGATTTATACCAAAATATAATGGTATTATATTTTGGGAAAATAAGCTGCGAAAATAGCGCTATATTCAAGTATTTACTATGAAATTAGTTTTTGTTTTAACATTATTAGCGCGATGTATCACTAATATGGCATATCTAACGCTCGAGTAGTTTAATACATTTCGCAGCCATCGCTTAGCGTTTGCGATATTTGGCCATATATGACAATGATTGATGACTTTATCGAAAAGGCTAAAATATATATATGTATATATATCTGTATATATCTAACCGTTATTGCAACTCGTTATTCATATGACTCGCAATCTAACGACTAATATTTCCATCTATTATTCAATGATATTTCAATCATTTGGATATGTGTTAGTGAATGAGAGAGCGAGTGTACAGCATATCTGTGCTAATATGACTAAATATATACGAAACCATCAATAAATCATACGATGGATTGATTTTTATTTCGGCGTCTTTTATTAAATTAAAATCCGAATCAGTATCGCCGGGAAAAGATCAAATCCTTTTCGCGATCGCTTGTTTTTTGAGATTGGATTCTCTCTTTTTATACGTAAAGTATAGAGAAAGCAAAAAAAACAACTTTTTTACTACTTGTACAGTTATATTATATATATCGGTTTTTTCATCATTAGATTCGTTTGAGCTACAAATTGATATATGGTAGCCAATGAATTTTAATCTATCTTGAAAAATTTTTTTCCACTGTAAAGTGTAAAAACATGTTTTTCATTCTCCTCCAGCGTCAGGAACAAAACAAAATATTCGCTTCAAATGGGTAACAGTGATTTTTCGCCAAACACCGACAGTGTAATGTTACCGTGCAATGTAAAACAGTGCACATGTCATATCTGGCTAATAGAGATTTATACGTCTGTCGTCTCTATGGTGTGATCCATAGACAGCCGTGTTGTATGTGTGTGTATGCGCACCAATAAAACATTATACAACTTATAAGATTATATCTTATGCGGTGTTTTTAACGCATATTCTTCGGTAGTGTTTATTTAAAAACATAAAAAGATAGAAATACATAGACAGGATGTCACTTATTCTCTCTCCTTCTCTCTCTCTCTCACGCACTCTATTCTGTTATTCTCTTTTCTTTAATGTAAACTTCAACAGAATCGCTAACATAACACATATAGTATAACTATTTTTCTGTTCATGATTTCTGAATTATGGGTGAAATTTTTTCATCCGTGATGCGATGTATAAAATTTTATACATTTAACGCAGTTTTTTCTTATGACTTTTTTATATAACATTTACGTGATCCTAGTGTTGGCTTAACTTTATTCTCGATTCGTAATCTTTAATCTATTTTTTTGTTGTTGCTTTGATATCGCTTTATGGATACCATTTTTTATTGTCTCGAGATAATTCTTTCGAGTGAAGGATAATTGCAATGCTTATCAATCGTATAGTTTGCAGAAGATAACATTTGCTACTAAAATAGATATAAAACACACGCATTTGTTTTTTTTGTTGCTTAACTCCAATATATCAATTGTTTATGAGTTTTGATCGCAACGAGAAAAAATTCGCATTGGATATACCATTTTTTCTAACCATGTTTTCGGTGATATACTCGGTAAGCATTAAATAATACCGCGTTCATTGAATCGTTTAATTATTACAGTATTTAAATATATGCATAAGTAATTTATTTTCATACTCATGTGATCTTTTGGTTAATAATAATTAAAATATTTTAAATATTATATGAAAAAATTAGTGTTTCACTAATTTTTAAAATTTTAAATAATTTTCCGTTATCACTATTTTCATTAAATCTTTTAGTTAACAAGTAATCCAATTGACGTGAAACAAAAAAACTTACAATAGTTAGCAAAGCATTACACTTACATGTTTGTTAATATTGTCAAAGTAACATGCATTTCTTCAAAAAAATACCCATAATATATTAAGTTTGGTTGTTTAAAAATTAAGATCATAATTTTTTGTCAATGTCTCCAGATTTTTTTCATAATTAGAATTTACTTATGGGCATTATTTTAACGCATTATTCCAAACAATAAATAAGCCTTTTAGAAATCAATTAATAGGACCAAATTTTGAAAATTCCCGATACTATTTGTGCTCTATTTAAAGATGCGAGACATACAAATAAACATGGGATAAAAATCGAAATTCTATAAACCAAATATAATAGAAGAAAATAATGCCTACAATGTAATAACAATGTTATAATAATGCGTAGAATATGTTGCATTGCATGGCCTACTACTTCACTAAATGGTGCATAACCTAATATATAATCTTTGCAAAAGTGTATTATAATGATACAAACTTATATGTTTGTCTCAAGAATTCGCTGGAGATATAACTATTATTGTTTTCATCCGTTATTTATCAAAATTTCCAGCTTTGTCAACAACCAGTGATATTGTAGTTCCGAAATGTTTATATTAAATATTGAAATAAATGACTGAGAAGCTATTATTACTCGGACTCGTGAGCCCTAAATAATTAAAAACGTAAGTTATTTAGCCTGAATGAAATAAAAAAGGGTTCGGCACTGGACTTAATTGTTAGAAATGGCTCTCTTCGGCAAAGTTTTGAAATAGTTATTTATAATTTCATTTAAAAAACAATTAGAAAATAATGTTTTAAATTTTTTTAATGTTTTTATCATTTTAATAAATAAAATTATATCATCTGCTAAATCCTAAACTAATGATAACATTTATTTATCGACACAACATTATGGAAAAAATTTTTAACTTTAAAAATATTAAACTTTATTCTGTGGATTAAAATATTAGTTTCAACACATAAATAATACAAATGGTAAACATTAAATGTTCCACCACTGCGACAAACAGTACTAAGAATTAACAAAAAAATTCTACCGCTTTTGGTTAACTCTAAAATATATTTTTTTTTGGTATATATATTAAACGATATCTTATTCTGTGTGACACGAGAGTGAGTGCAATAACAAAGCTACAGTATGCAACGAATTTGAATGCATCTTATGTTAACGTAAGCATAAATTTAGTACTTATTATATGTTAAAATTGCGTAGACATGTTCTGGTGAATGTGAGACATGTTTCATAATACACACTTCTCCGCGTATAATAGAGAAAATTGAGTTTTGAAGTGGTCTCATACGATAGCAATAATAATAATAATCATAATATAATTGTAAGTTTTATACCTAAGCTTATATAAGTTTCATTGTTAATGAAATACAGCGACAATCATAGATTAAGAATGAATTATTATTCTTCGTAAGGTAACGTAATGTACGCAACACTGATTCTTTGATCTGTAGTATTAAATTAATATTTCGTTGAAAGTATTTCTCTGTTCTTAAAATAATTAAAAGTTTTAAATGAGTGTTGCAACAATAGTTAGTTATTTCGAATCTCTCTCTCTCTCTCGCGTAAAATATATAGTTATAATCTTAAATATGAGTTATTTTTATTGCAAGCACCATGTAATTAATATTTATAATGTTATAGTGAGCTACTTTAGTATAACTTATATACAAGACATTAAATTTAACTGTTATTTTGAAGTGAGCTACTCATACATTAGGGTTACATTATAAGTACACTATTTAATTATTTTGCGCAAAACGTATCTCTTAAAGTGATATTAATATTCTTGTTTGAAAATTTTCTAAACTTAAAAAGTGACTCTTAAAATAAGGTTGACGTATGTGTGAGCGTAAATTACGTAATAATTATATTTAAATGAAAAGTACACTTTATTTGACTAATAAAAATTTTATTATTACCATATTTTAAGCATAATTTTTCCCAATTTTAAATGCAAATTAATTTACATTCTCATAAATAATTTAAATCAAATAATAAATAATTACACAGATTAATGTGTTTTAATATAAGTATTACACTTTTTTTTGTTTCCGTGCAGTGAAATTAATAAAACTTTTAATTTTAAACTGATATTTTTTTATATTACGAATCTTTAAACTAAACCGACAAAATGAATAAAAAAATTTAGATTTAAAAAAATTATTATTAAATTATAAATAGAGTGTCAGGTAAGTTTTAATTATGGATCAGCAACCAAATTTTTGCAGTTAATCGCAATTTGTTACGCACACATTTCCCGAAACAGCGTAAAATCCGTCGCTACAAACGCATTGTCCGCATCGGTACGGGTTTCGACACGTGGCTGCGCAGGAGCCGCACCTCACAAATTCTTGATTAATTCCGCAAAGCGAACGAAACGGAATTAATATTTCTGTCAAAATACTTCTTTGTCGTCTACATTGCGGTGAATTTTGCGAGACGCAAGTATTGTTAGCGTTTTCATCGATGACATATCCAGGCAAACAGTCGCATGTGGGGTCGGGAGCCCTTATATAATATATGCACGGCGGACACCCTGTACATGGATTACATCTTGGTATGCAAGATGGACACGCGCCTACTAATTCAGCATTTACTCCACATTTTGGAACTTGATATTAAAAATTATTTTTGATTATTTTAATGGTAATTAGTTACATGAAATCTTATTTAATATACAATGTTATTTTGGTACAATGTAATGTTATTTGGTAAAAGTAGTTATTATCAATATGGATATACTGTATCAGTTAATAAGTAGTGATTATTATTTATTTATTTAGTATTAATTATTATTTAAACAAGATCGATTTAGGTCATAATATCATTTTGTACCTAATTTTTCAATTTTGTGGCCCTATTATTGACCTTTTTATGCACATTTTGAAACTACTAACTGCCATTATGACATAATTAAAGTCTAATTTGACCTGAAAATCCCTTAACTAACATAAAAAACAAGCTAAAATCCATTAATTGACAAGAGATTGGTAAAATGCCTTTATTAAATAAGGATCAAACTCACTTAATTAACATAGAATGCGGACGGACGGACATAGTCAAATCCGTTTATCTGACAGGTAAAAAAGGATTATCGAAATTTTTAGAATTGATTTTTAATAAAGTTTATTTAATTTTGCTTAGGATTTTAAGAGTTAATTTTGTTTGTAATTATTCTATAGCGAGTACATCTGAATATCTACTTACCATTAGTGATCTGGTGCGATGATAACCGAATTATAGCGAACAGAATAAAAATAATGCGATACATAATTCTAATTCTTATTAAGCCTATCTTTACTAATTCTATTCTTTCCATTTATTCTGTATAATAAAATAAAACTCAAATGACTTCGCAAAGTTTTAGACAGACAAGGTTATTGTAAAAACACACGTTATTTACCAAGAATAATGAATATTAGTATGATTGTTACGAAACAATTCTTGCTAAAACATGTGTCATAATAAAAACATGTCAATCTAGAATTTGCGTAAATACGTAGCTATCAATCTCTTATTAGCTTTACATCCTGACTAAAAATTATAGCTTATTCCATTGTCCATATGGATGTTATGAGTGGCAGCTCTGCTTTCATGGGTTTAAAACTAAATATAATTGTTATCATATGTAAGCATTATCCTTCGAAAAGCGAATAAGCTCTTATGATTGAGCAATTGTTTTATTAACAATTTTGTGACATTCTTTAGCATATTGCTTACAATATGTGTTTGAAGTTAAAAAGCATTTCTAAATGATTATTTTTTCAATATGCACAACAAAAAATTAATTATAATTCAACAATTTTTAACTAACAAAATTGTTGTGTGTACTTAATGTTTAACTTGAATTGAATATTTCTCTTTAGCTATGTTTTCAACGTTTGCTTATACGTTTCTAAACTGAAAAACATCATTTTGGTCCAAATTCTAATTAATAATCATTAATATTCTTTTTACTACCGGAATAATAAAACATACTGTATAATAAAAAGATTTTATTTTCTACGAACTAATAAAACATATTTAATGATAGTTTTTATTTTCATTGACCCTTACAATAATAACAATAATTATTATTATTATCGAAGAAATATTTTTCCCAAACCATTTTGCTAATACTTATATTTTATATCTGGCAATAAATTATATTAATAACAATTACCGCTTAATTATTATGTTTTATTATTATCATTATTATTGATTTTCAGTTAAAATAAAATGGGTTCGCCATTATATTTATTTTTATGTGACCTATCAATTTTTTGCTCGTTATATTTCTATTACTTTTTCGCAATTAATTCCACGCAATTATATTTAATCTGTTTTTATTTGATAAAGTTATTTACCTACTAATTCTATAACACACGATAAATTCAAATTTAACTCACTTCGAAACCAATTCAGTCGTATGTTTTATTGCTTTGGCAAAAACTTTTCGTCGATTGCGAATTATCGTTTAAAAGCGAAATGTTATTATGCTATTAAATGATTAACATTTCAGCGTTAATAAGTTTTAGAAAAGTCCATAATAAGATAATTGTTGGAGATTACTCTGCAATAAAATCACAGCCGTTAACGGTGTCTTTATTTAGTTGCGAAGTTATTGGCGAAACTGGTGCTCGAAAAAAATCTAAATTCATAACAACGCAACGCGAGTTACCGGCATTAATGATGTTTCACATAATGAAATGCCATTTGACTGTTAAGCTTAAATCTATGAAATTTTCTCAATGAGTCTTTTACTTCAAACACACACACACACAACGCATACCCTTTTCTATTCTTTGCCATCATCTCTGCTTGCGTTTTCGCGCCGCTTTTCAAAGAGTCATTACCGGTTAGGAATTAACATCTCCCGTTGCTTTCTGGCTTAAAAGGAAATTGACTGTATATGTCGTTAAACACACACACAGCACATCGCACACCATTTACTGTTCGGTACACATAAAGAACTCGCACAACAAAAAATATATCGACGAGCGTTTGAATCTGATAACCAATTATTTGAGTCGAGAATTAATAATGTAATTATCTTATAATGCTCGGACAATACGAGGATAATTGCGCGAAAGAATTACTTTATTTTTCTCCCCTATAGCAGTGTTTCCGTTTAAATTAAATAAATAAATGATACCGCGTTTTTAAGGGGGATGTGAAATCATTATTTATATTTCTTATCTGTATTTTTTTGAAAACATACATTGTTATAATGTGGTACTTAACGTCGCCGTTAAATTGCATTATGTTTAGAATGGAAATAATTGTACGCAACTTGTATTACTTTAAACAGATTAATGCCGTATATTTAGAGCAAAGCAAATATACGTATACATACTTATATATTCTTAATTATACACTTGCGACGCTTCCATAAAAAGTTCTTAAGAATTAAATTAATGTGCTTTGTAGGTAATGCCGTATTAGATAAATTTTGAATTAGGATTTCAATTAATATGCATAAAAAATTTATACAACTTTATTCCGGTAATGAATAATAAAAAAGCGCGAACTTATTTCTGAAACAAATAGTTTACTCGTTTTGGAGTTTATATCTGCGTATGGATTAATAACTATATAGTGGTAATTTAAAAAATCTAAGTTTTTTGGGCTAATACTAATATTTTTTCGGTTTACATAATTTTTATTGCATGAAAATTATATCCAAGATTTATAGTAATAGTTTTTATGCAAGTTTATGGCCACTAGAAAAATGTTTTATACATGATCATCATATTTGATCCAAAATCTACATTTATAACATGTCTTTCCAGCAGACGGTTATTTATATAAACTAATATGACTTTTGCCATCCATTTGTGTAATTCTGTATGATTGCTGTTTTCTTTTCTTATTATACTAACGGGAAGAAAGCGCATATCAGTAATGACGGCATGTTAAGCAGGAAAGTGTCATTTAAGTCATAAGTGAGGGTTAATTTACGGCACTGTGAGGCTGACTATTATCATCATCATTGGTCAACGGTTAAAACGATATGGAAACGGAGCCCAAAATTGCTACGATCATTATCATTGTGCGCATTAAATTAATAACGATCAATTGAAAATTATCATACGGTGTCATAATTTAGTAATTATTTTTTTTTCGTTCAAGAAGTTTATACCAAGCGAATAGATCTGTATATTTATTTTGCTTATAATTTGAATTTTTTTTCGTTTATCGCCGGCAGTATAGTTTTCTTTTCTTCACTAACATATGCACTCTTATTTATTTGGGAAGAAAAAAGTGTAATTTGCATAAAATTTTAATATTTTCATTACCATTTCTATGCTCATCATATATGCTGCCAGAGAATAATAAAGGAGAGAAAATTAAAGTGATTTCGCGCACAAATTCGTATAAAGCATTTAAAAAGATTTATATAATCTTTCCTTATTCTCTCTACTAATTCTTTCGAAAGTATTGCTTAATAATATGATTTACATATATAGGGTTTAATTATACAGCGCTAACCTTATTTAATTATCTCCAAAAGCTAATATTACGCATAAATAAGTATTTTAAAGCAGATTTTATTATAATTATATGATAAAATTTGTGTGAGTGTGTGTGTGTGTGTGTATGTATTTAAGTTGAAATGGTCAAAATAATAATATATTCTTCCAATCGTTTAAATGTCAAGTTATTCATTAAATAATTATATTTATAGTGATTAAACTTTAATCATTAAAAATTGTTAGTAAGATTTTTCTTGTTTGCAAAATTTATGCTTGAATGTAACCATGAGATTTTTTATAATTATTAGTTCATATTATAAGTATTTTTTCGCCAATTTTTTATGTGAAACAATGGTTTGCTGTTTATAATTAATTTTAAAATTCAAAGCTTAATTTTAACAAAAATAAATTTATAGAATTAAAACAATTTTTATTATACAGTATATACAGGCAGTGTAATATACTATATATAGTATTATTTTAATTAAAATGATAAATTTCTTTCGCGAAACTATTTATAGCATTTTTCACCGCGCATTTGCATTTAAGGCATACTAGTGTAATATACCAAAATTTAATATTTATATTTTTAGACGCAGTTTACTCTGAAAACTTAAGCGCAAAATTTTTTTTAAAGCAAAAAAAAAATGTTTTATTCAGTACGTTTAACAGCGAAAGAAAAAATAAATTTCTATTGTTATTATGCCTAGACTTTTAGCAATTTTTTTCTTCGCAATATTTGCCCAAAAGAAAGTTAATATCTGATCGTTAGATGGGAAGTCAGAGAAAAGGAATTTCAATTTATTTCTATTTACATATCGTAAGCCACTATTGTATTGACGAAAGAAAAATATTGTCTAATGAATAATAATGCCATTATTAATGCTAATCTGTCATTAAAAAAAGCAGAATAAATGATCACAACCAAATTCATTAATAAAATTTCTAGAAATTAAAAATTTTGGCCAAATTAATTATAACGCTAACGCTTCCATTTTTAATGAAAAACACTGTTTTATGAATCAATCATTAAATGTATTCATTAGTTACAGATTGTTGTCGGCTGTTATTGTACTAAAGGCGTACTATTGTTACATCCAAAATATAATAAGTGAGATACAACTTTAATATACATAAAATATTTATACTTATATAATATACGTATGCCGTACAGTAACTACTATTCTTTTAACTTCTTTCTTTCTATTTTTATTCTGATGATACGCAGCGCTTCATTGTTGAAAATTATTGTACCGAAAATACTTTTGCCCATTATTTCAATGTACAAACATATAGAAAACAGCTCATCATTATCCGATAGAAAAAAATCTTCTCCGCTTTTCCTATTGTGATGCATATCCCAAAAATTTGAATATTATTATTGTGTTGCCGATACAATGCACTTTTTTTAAAGGCAAAACAAGTTTCTTTGTGTAAAGTTTTAAAGTTTATATGTTTTGTGTTGTGTTGCTTTTCCATGCTTTTCACCGTTTTCTTAAGAAAAACAAAAAATTGGTTCGCCGCAGGCTATGTTTATTAATTCGACAGTTTTTCTTTTAAAGAAATCGATTATTTCGAAATGATTTATTCGCGGTATGTATATATTATGTCACACGGTTTTAATTATACAAATTTCCTATTACTCTAATTCAACGAATCTACTTAACCAGTTGATCATTATTTAAGAAAATTACGGCCATTATTAAAATTATTTTCTATTTACTTGTTCGCCCAAAATAAATCAACGGCATATAATATATACTGTGTAATAGTATGGTATATTATGTTAGCCCTATTAGTCTTTCCGTTGCATTAATGTTTGATACGTTGTGTGGGTTACTCTTTTTTACATTTAATGACTTTCCAGCGTCGATACTACTATGATGTAAAAGTGTGCTTTGAAAACTGAATGAAGAATAAAAAAAGTGAAATGAAATCGTAATACCGTTCACAATATTTTTTTTATCAAGACAACCATATATATATAACGCTCTCTCCTCTTCTATTTTACTAAAAGATTTATTGTTTAGGCATTTGCTAGTTTTTTTCGGTTGAGGTCAATGATCTTATGCCTTGTTTTGTGGTTTGAATTTTTAGAACTTTGTTTTTTGGGTTCGTTGTTAAATAAATGATATCCAGCATAAAACAAACTTTTTCACTCTTTTTCTTCCAACTAACTCTTCGATGCTTGTTAGCTCACTGTATATGTATAATAGAAAATGTCGAGCTATTTATTGATTTTGCCATAGCATTAGTACCGAATCACTAAAGTAAGAGTAGACGTTTCTAACCAAAGTAAATATGGTTATAAAATTAAAAAGTAAAATCAAAAATGTATAAATATTTATTATTGTGTATTAATGTCAATATGAAGCCGATATGGATGGTCAATCTTGTTTAAAATATATGATGCTATTATAGATTTTTTTTGGGGTTTGCTTTCGCTTTCAAAAGAAAATGAATTATATACGCTTTTTTCCAAACAAAAGTAATTTTTTATTATTATTTATTTTTAGATTTAACAAAGCTTTCCATTTAATAAGATTTTAAACATTTATTTTTTATTATATTTTCTAACTCACAAAAGGCTTTATTGTTACAAAACCAAAAAGTTTGTATTCTTGTAAATAATTATGTATACAGCAAACATGAAAAGTAATTTAAAATTAAAAAATAAGAAATAAAATTATTTTCCGTTTCAAAAGATGAATAGAGCGTTTCGTAAGTTAAATAATATTTTTAAAAAAGAGAAAAACAAATCAATTCATTGTTGTCATTTAAATAAACTATTAGTTTTCCTTTTTGGTTTTTTTGTTATGATCATTATAAACACATTACTACTATTTTTTAACAGAATTTCAGTAAAGCATTTTAGTTTTGTTTCATCTGCTAACGATATTCCGATACTTTTTTACTTACCTAAATTTTCACATTTTATAAATTAAAAAAATGGGTCGAAATTATGAAAAACCAAATGTGCAAATCGCTTATATTTCTAAATTTTCTTCTGCGCTCTAAAATATAAGCTTATAAATATAAAAATGCTTACAGCGAATATTTGCATAAAAACTTTTATGAAATACAGCAACAGTAACCAAACAAGATCGACGCATTCATATAGATCTCACTTTCTTTATAGTTTCATCTAACATGTAAGCTAATATTTTTATGAATAAATTGCTTTAACTAACATTTAGTCAACAGTTTTCTAAAATGCTCAAAATTAAAACAAACGAATATAAAATAATTGCTTATTTCTGTAGTCGATTTAGTGCGAACAGACTGACAGACGGACGGATAGACATACTAAATCCTGAGAAAGTGAGCTAAAAAATGTTTGTTAAAAATCTGAATATGCAACTGTATTATCGATTCTGTTTGTGTAATTATTATTAATAATTTATATTATTTTTAGCCAATTTATTTTTAACCCATTTAAACTGATTAAAAACAAAATTACAAAAGCATAGCAATTAGGCGTTTGATGTTAAATTGATGGCGTATTCACTTATTTAGTTATTCTATGCTAATCCCGTTGAAATACATAATCACTGGGAAAAAGAATGTTGGTAATGTTAAACGTTAATACTTTTTAATACTGGTTGAGTTTTATACAACAAAAACGGTTAAAATTTTAATATTGTATACCACTATTGCTTGTGCAATAAATTCCGAAAAATATTATGACAGAGATTAAAACTATAGACCAGTGAATAATTAAAAACAAAACTAACTTTTATAAGTATAAAGTTTTTGAAATAAATGTACCGAGTGTTACCGTATTTTGAAATATTTATGTTTAAAATAGTTTTTTTTGTGATTATCTACCCGTTAAAATCAATTATAAACCATAAATAATAAGAGCTTAAAAATATCGGCGTAAACTTATTCTCGTGTTCGATAATATTGTGTCGTAAAACTGGTAACTTATACCCACTTTAGTGAACTGAGATAAAGCGATAAAGTTGAAAGTCAATTGAATGGCTTCTTTCTTTAAAAAAAACCTCTCTAAAAATACTTAAGCTTTATATCAATAAAACACTGTATATAAGATATCTGTGTATCCCAACACAAAAACTGGTATGTTTGCGAGTGTTTAAAGCTGTAAAAATGAGCAACGTTTGACATTTGTGATTCGCGTGAAGTTTTAAGCAATTCGATCGCTATGGCGCACACTAAATGAAACACTTGTAAAAAATATTGCAGTAACGTTACTACCAGTAGCACAAAGTTTCTTCTTTTTTTGGACTTCTATTAATACTACTCTGCCTCTGATATTGACCAGTGATGTGACCAAAATGACATACATCTACGAAACACGATACTTACAGTTAGTTATATACTAGAAAACTATTTTTGTTTCTCTTAAAGTTCTTAATACGGTAAACTGAAAATTTCAAAATGAGACGAATGATGCTTTGACAAGAAGGTAGTCTAAAGTTGTCTAAAGTTTCACAACTGAAACAAGGAAGGAAGAGAGGAGAGAGAGAGAGAGTGTGTGTTGTGTGTGTGTGAGTGAGAGAGAGATCGGTTAGTGTTGTATCAAATAATGTAAACTAAAGCTAAAGTCTAATTCCCAGCTGAATGTTAAGCAAAAAACCGGCAGTAGTGTTGGTAGTGTGCATAGAAAGTTGTGCCACTAGTGTTGCAGTAGTTCACAGCTCAAGCATAATCTATAACTTCATTTACTGTTGCATTGTTATTATGCGACGCCAAATACCAATTTTAGGTTATGCAGACTGAATGACAATGGATCAGTACTGCGAAGCAAACAAACTACTGGTGTCTTGTATTACAAATACAGCAATGCTCACTTTAGGCACATAAGAGGCGCATAGCATAGTTCAGTTCATCGCTTTCATCATTCAAATGGCGAATTCATTGTGTCCGCCAGAAAATGTTTTCTTCAAAATAATAGGAGAAAAAAACGAAGAAAAAAGTTTTTTATTCCCTTATTTCGTCAGATTAATAATTCTTTTTATTCCTCCCTTCTTGAGAATGCTTAGAAGTGCATTAATACTTTCTTTTTATACTGTATAACCGTACGTGAGTCTCTCTCTCTCTCTCTCTCTCTCTCTCGGTCTCTGCGTGTGCATTGAGTACTCAGCAATGCCATGCGAAGATGGGGAGAGAGGAGGAAGAAAAAGAGGAGAAAAAACTCCTAAGGAGAGCAAAATTCTTCAAATAGTTTTTTCTTCTCTCAAAAGCTATTCATTCGCGAGAGCAACACAAAATTTTGTTTTCTTCTGCGTTGTGTGCCATTTATTCACTAGTTTTCATCATAACATTTGACAAGTTGAAACAAAAAAGTAATGCTCAAAGCATTCTGTGTGCAGTATATATATATATGGTTTATAAGTTGAGCTCACATTTGTGACCCGTTTTTTTTGTTGCTGTTTCGCGTACTTCTGGTTTTGCTTTAATGTCCACTACTACTATACGCAACATTTGAACTCATCGCTTATTTTTATTTTTACTACGTTTTTTTGCATTGTCGTTATCGATCAAAAATGCGAGCGAAAGAAAAGAACCCCTTTTGCGATCCTTCTTTTTTATTCTTATTATTTCAAAGTCTCCTTCTCTTTAAGCTATTTTTAGTGTTTTTTCTCTCTCTTATTCTCGATCACACAACTTGTGGTACAGTAGACTTGAATAACGCACACACTATCCGTTGATAGGATTGTTGTCACGGCAACCGTTGGATACCAACATATTTTATTGCAGCGCATTTCCACCATCACTGCCATCACATCGTCGTCCAGTTATAGCTTCTAAGATATGCTATCATATAAATTAGTTATGATTTTTTGATGTTAAACCATTGCATCGCAAAACGAATGAAACACTTATTTTTGCTGAACAAATAATCTTTTTTTTTTGCATTTGAGTTCCAAAAAAATCCAAAAAGTCTATCATTTTATGTAATTTGATTCGAAGCAATTTCTGTTAAGTTTTTTTTTTGAATATTAAGACTTTTTTACTGTATCTATCGAAATAGCAGTTTTTTCTAATTAAAAAAAGATTAAAAATGATAATTTTAGTCAACTTATAAAATTAGAATAAAAGAAGAAAACTGTGACTACTGTTCAGACAAAAAAGAAGCGTATTACTGACTACACGTTAAATATCAATAGAAATTTAAATTATTTGTTACAAAAAAGAAAACAAAATTAGATTTACTATTCTCTCTCTCTCTCTCTCTCTCTCTCTCTCTCTCTCTCTCTCTCTCTCTCTCTCTCTCTGGCTCGCTCGCACTCTCACTCTTCCGCTCTCTCTTGTAAAATACATGGAAACAAATAAAACTTAAATTTACTTCAACTCTTTATTTAAGTTTAATACATTTTAGTTTGCACTGGAGAAGCTTACATAATCTCCACAATAAAGAGAGAGATAGAGAGACACAAAAAATTTAATATATATCACTGCGTACAGAATCAATTTATCTCTGATGCAAATAAAATAAAAATAAACTATATATATCAGAAAAAAGACTTTATATCCTAAACAAAGACTTTCTTTTCGAGAAAAGATTTTTTACTACGGAAAACATTTGTTGATAACTACTCTACAAAAAAAATAATTGCGTATTGATTTTCAAAAAAAAACTGATCGTCGTGTCGCTCTGTTCGCTCTCTCATCTCTAACTCTTCTCCTATTTCTATATACCATTATATCATATCGTTTTACATTTAAAACGCAGACACAAGTTAAGTTAAGGAAGGAGATAGAGAGAGACAATAAAACAAAAAATAGCGAAAGAAAACAAAGACAAAACATGGGTGAAGAGATTTTGCAAAATTGGAAAATTGTTGACAAGAAGTTTCTAACGCCCCGATAATTTTTTTTCTGTTCGTTTTTTTTCTTTCTATTTTGATTACGCAAACATTTGCTCGCTATAAATACCAAACGCGCAATCATTTGGCTGTTATTTTTATGATAGTTATAAAGGCGAACAAACGCCAACACAATTTTCGTTCGAGCAGCCCATTCGACACTATGGCACGCCATTAAACTTTGTCGTTGCTCTCGATTCGGACCACGCATTTAACCGTTTTTGATTAGACCTGTTTATTTTGATTGGGCACCTAAAACATACGAGTTTATTACCAGACAATCCAATTTGATATGTTGGCGATTATTAGCCTCAACGCGTAAAAACCAGAGCGTTGATAATATTTCGCATGTTTTTATTTTATTTATTTCTTTGATAAAAGTCGTTAACTGAATAACTATTCTCTTCGCTTTTATTTTTCTATGCAAATATATTGCATTGCTTACGAAATAAACCCCATTTCTATTTCTTTGTCTTTAGCTTTATGCTTAATAAACCCGTTAAACCAATAATAATATTTACTCTTTCTATAAGTATTAACGAAAACGAGAGACGCTATGCTATGACTGCGAGCAGAGTTTTTATTTTTGAACTTAAACATAACAACAGAAATTTATTCGATAAAACTTAGCAAAAAAATTCGTTTCTTTAGACAAACTAAGATCATTGCGATCCATAATTAACTTTTAGTTTTAAAGCTTTATTAATATTTTACAAATCGTTCAATAAACAAATTTTCAACATTGAGGATAAAAAACATAATTGTATGAATTAATCCAATGAATCCAATTAACCCAATTAATTGCAATTATTACCAATTGTTCACCAAAACTAATCACTAAGTGTTCTACACTTAGGTTGTTCACAATGTTGACGATTATCTATTATTAAATACATATAAAGATTACAACTGATTGCATAGAGTTTTGTCATTGAAAAGGTTTCGCGTTTATAACGCATTTCTATAACATCCGACTTTTATCGTCATGCCATTAGCATTAATTTATATAAAGTGTCCGTTCGTATATCTCTTTTGTGTAAAGATGCGCACTTAACTTATAAATTGCGACCCAAATGATATATTGGCAATTTTCCATAATTTAATAATAATTATGAACGGTGTTATTCCGTTAACCTCCATTTATCACTATTACTTTCTGGAGCGGTTTATTTCAATGAAAATTATTTCAGTCATGATTTACTGATTTTTGCCATAACTACTGTGACTCTTGTTAACATTGTTACAAATCATTTGGATGCGTTTGAATTTACTATTATATTATCTTTAGCGTTATTCTTGGAATAAGTTAGTGACTTTTTTGAATTAAAAAAACATTTACTAGCGTTGATAATTGTTCAGCTCTTTGATTAACTTGTTGAAACATTTTTAAAGATATGTTAAAATACAACTGGAAAAATTAAACCAATGTTACCGTTTTTCGATCGATTCCATTTTTATTCATTATCAAAATTGGAGATTCTCTTTATTTGTTCATTAGTTAGAGTGAGTGAGAGAGAGAGAGAGAGAGAGAGAGAGAGAGAGCTTTGAATTAAAAGCTTTTCGTTTCAACTTTGCCATAAAAGTTTAACTTCGTATTGCTTTGTAAATTATCACATGAGTTAGTTATTTGATTAGCTTATAAATAGAACGGCGAAAATTTCTTAGGCGAAGGTTAATACCAAAAATAGTTTTGCAAATCATTGCGAAAGAAAGGTTAACATTGCGAGCCCTAAAAACAAAATGTGATTTAATTCTTTTGCGCTGTAACGCCGTCACCGGTGCTGGACATATATTTGGCTATTTATCTCACAGAGTTATGCAATTTTAATCTCCTGCAGCGCGGAATTTCTTCATTGTCGGTAACTGATGTGTTCCCTGTACAGTATGCACAGCGTAGTGTTATCGTCACACTATTTTATTTGGCGATTGTGCTCTAACTATACGCCGGCATTCAAACGCATTTCAATGCAATCAAGCAGTTTATTTGTACTACTCGTACCGTATATAGTTTGCCACTCGTTTTCCTAATATATAAGCGCGACAACCATCTCAACATCAACTGTCCACTGAAACTGATTTATGGGCGCGTTTTTTTCGACCATACCATTCGATAAGACTAACCAAATGAATCGCATTCGCGTTTCTTCAGTGCGTTGTTTGTGACTTCGCGTTTCACTGAAGCCTTTCTCTGGATTTTGTTAGCCAAACAGCAATACGATCGAAATCAAAATCGAATGGACATAAAGTAGTAGTAGTAGTTGTAGAAGAAGAAGAAGAAAGGAAAAAAGAGTAGAAGAAGACAATGAAATGATAGTTACTAATGGAAAGTAAGGCGAGAAGCAAAATAGACAACAATAAGTTTCATAAGGAAATAAACATAAAACAGGAAGAGAACAGAGATGGAAGATGAAGACTATGAGACGATCACTGATTTTTGTGTGTGTGTGTGTGTTGTATGTGATGCGCAAAATGAATCACTAGAAACGATATATTGAGAGGGGAGACAAATTGGGGAGTTTAGTGAAAAGGGACAGTTAGAGGAAGGATTACAGAGGAAAAAACACAATACACTGGAAGATAATGATTATTTTATTGTGATACACGATTTTGCTGCCCATTTTTTGTTTATGTTTTGAGCCCAACCGGTTGTTGTTATTATTTGTGTGCGTGTTTTGTAATTAAATAAGCGTTTGCTTTATTGTTTATATTTAATTTATGTTTTATTACACACTGGTTAGCAGATTGGAGTTTGATTTTTTGTTTCATTAAATCATACTTTGGCTTCACGAGAATCTTTATTTTCTCTGAGATAAAAATCAATCGAGAGGTGGTTTTTTTGTGGTATCCATTCTTGAAGAATATTAAAAATATTGATAAATATTTTATGTGTGTATGTATTGTCCATTATTTAAGTGGTCTTTGAATTAAATTGTGAGTTCTGAGGAATTTTTATAGTTTTTGAGCATTGATAGCGATAGTTGAAAGAATGAGAAGTGAAATAATAAGAAAACGTAGAAATGAAATTAAATTCCTTTATAGATTGTTTCATGGCGTAGTAATAATAATATTGGATTTTTTTAATTTCAATTCCGTTGCGCAAATTTTGCGTGCATAAGCAAATTCCCGGTTCCCAGTGTTTGCTTTTATTGCAGATATATATATGTAATATACGTATATATTCTTATTTAATTTTCGTCGAAATCTTTTAGTTTTGATTTCGAATAAGATTTGTTTTATATTAATTTTTTGTGTGCGCCGAGTTTTATCAATTTTGTTTAATGAATAAAAACTTTTTTTTGCAGTTTTCCTTTGATTTAATTTTTTTGTTGTTTTCGCTTTTCCTGTATTTATAACGAGAAATGAGCGCATCCGGCGAAATGTATGATTGCTTGTGGTTTACTTACACTCTCATTCTAAACCTAATGAACGGTAAAGCAAACAGGAAAAAAATTCGAATCAGCTTTGATCCGAAATCAAAAAAAAATTTAATAAAATTTTGGCACAATTTTATAGCGCAATGGAAACTGTGATAAACTTTGAATAAATCTGCGTTCACCATAATATTGTTATTCCTTTGTTTGCGTTGGTTAAACAAAATATTAGAAGTGAAATGGCAGAGAGAGAGAGAGAGCTGATGATTTTAACACTGATGTTTAATAAACTGAAAATTACTTTGAAATTCATTACAAAGTGGAAATGATTTATTAATCAATTATTTTTATTTATTCAGAGGGCTGAACGAAATATTTTTCCTAAAGACTATCTATGAAATAAACAACTTAAATGCAAAATTTTTATTTTTAGCTAATTTATATATAGAATATATTTTCGATTTTCGCAATTTTTTCCAATGAAAATCTAATAATTTACAACATTTTGCAAATATTTTTTAATATTGCAACTATTATGTGAATTAAATTTTTTTAATCATATATAACTTTAAATCAAACAAAATAATTTTATTTAGAACGTGTTCAGTAGAAGAATATACCGTAATTTTAATTTTTTGCGAAAATTATTACACCGACATTAATTTTCGAATAGTTTATGTTTTAAATTAGCCGCCTATTTCGATCAAAGACCATACAAAAATGATCACTAATCCAATTTTAATAGAATTTTAAATTTTAAAAAACAGCGAAAGTAATCAGTGCAGCAAAAATTGGAAGAATCAGTCAATGTTTAACCATATTTATATACAATGCTTAAACACTACTGTACTGGTTGTGCGGAATTATACCTACCAGTAAAAGTTGTGTAATAAAATTATGCTGAACTCCCCGAAGTATTTTTCTGCGAGCATAAAATGAATTTCCCCGAAGAAATCTTATTTCTATTTATTGAACAATACTTACAATTTACGAACAAAACGCGCTTTTATAATACTAAACCTAAATGAAAACTTTTCTATTAACTATCATTATTGCGGGAAAGTGTGCACTAAATTGAGCTAATTTTTAATTAACAAAACGAAACTTTACTGTTTTTTAGTCGTAATAAAAATAAATTGAATTTTGTTAGTGAACAAAAAAAATTATCAACTTGTGATTACTTTAAACCAAATGAATAATTTGCAAAATTGATGTGAGCACATATTTGGAAGTTAGTATAATTAATATGCTTATTCTAATCAGTTTTAATTACTATTATCTTTTTGCATTTTGTTTTTATTTTTCAAAAATCTCTTTCTAAAAATCAGACGGTAATAATTTATAATTAGTGTTATAATTTTATTAAATTTATCTTTTAAATTTTATGTAATGCGAATTTTTAATTACCTCCATAAACTAGTTCCTAATTTTTTTATTTTGTGTCCACAAAAAAACTCTACTCTTGATTCGAATCAACTCTATTCACCATCAAGAATATAAACACAATTCTAAAGATTATGAGCTCTATATTATATCGAGACTTATAACTACTATGCAAGCATTTTTTACAGCACACAACAGATTTCCGTAAGTCTTATGCTCAAAACCTTTTTTTTTATTGTGGTAGTGGTTGAGGTTTAATCTGTTGTCTATTATGAAAATATTCCTTTTCACAATCGTTGGTTTAGTGACGCCTGACATCCAGTTTTTATTATAATCATGTTAGGAATTGAAAAGTTTATTGAATTTAATCTAAATCAATTCAATTTTTCTTCGCTTATAGATTAATCAACATAAAGCTAGAGTGGAATATTTTAATAAGACGTTGGAAATTTCACTTTTCAAATATTGACTCTCATTTTGCAAGATATCGAAATCTGATAGCGTGCACCCATTTTTTTAGTTTCCAAAACTTTGCAATAATTTTCTTAAATCTAACGCATAATGACAACGAATAATAATTATTTTTTTAAACTAATGGAATAACTTAAATTTAAGTAGATATTAGCGCCAGTAATGCGCAAGAAATCAAATTTATTTATATTTTTTCTTAGTAAAATAAACAATATTTTTTTTGTTGAAAAAATTGATAAATTTATATAGATTCTAATTTAATGCAATTGGATAATAAAAATTATGTTTGCCTTTAGTTTGTATAAAGAAAAACGATAATTTTTATCATTAATTATAAATAATTAATGAATTTGCGTAACATTTGATAAATGCATTTGAATATGACTGATAGGGATTAGAATTATTCAGATATTAATCAATATTTATCTGCTTAATGACACTAAAAAAGCAGAGAAGAGTGTACTGAACTCTACAAAAAAACTATCCACGCTTTTTAGATAATATTAGAAAAAACTTATTATCGTCATATATTCCCAACAAAAAAGTTAAGTCCTTTTCATTTCTCATTTTTTTGTATAAATTCAACACACAACGGAATAAAAATTCTTAGTCACAACATTAATAAAATAGCATTGTATCGATAAGTCAATACTATGCTGTATAAACAGATATATTGTGAGGGAAAACTACTAGTATATTTGATTTTTATAAATTAACTCAATTTGATCACATATAGAGTCTGCGAGCAAATCTTTTTGTAATCATATTTTTGTATTAAGTATATATATATAGTAATAATGCGATTTTTTTATAAGCTTGTCGCGCCACAAGAAAAGAAATAAAAATGTTAAGGTGTTTGCCGTTTACATTTGTACAGTACAATTAAGTGCGCGTTTACTGTATATATAGTTTGAGTTATGTTAGTACTCTAACTTCTCCGCTATGGTATCGATCTTTTTTGAGTCTCTAACCCTCTAAAGTTACGTTTTCCTCGGTATAACCAAGAATTCCATGCTTTTACCTTTACTTTTTGGTTTCTTGGTATTGCTTGTTTGCAAGATAAAAGAACTCATCACTACAATGTAGATACAAGTCTTTGCTTAGTTTTATAGCATAGATGTATTCTATTTTTGCTCTCTCTCTCTCTCTCTCTCTCTCTCTCTCTCTCGCACACACACACACACACGCACACACTCACTCATTCACTCACACACAAAGTAAACAAAGCAATGAGAAGAGTAGCGCTAGCTTTCACTCGATAATAAAGATTAGATGCGACTTAACAAAGTTTTGAGGTAAACTTTTTTTTATTTAAAAAAAGCTGTACACGAAATACGTAGAGCCAACATTTTTATTATGACATGTTTGAGCCCAGTAATAAATATTGAAAAATAATGCGTTTTTCTCTTTAGTATATCTTCGATAATACAATTTAATACAGTTGAGTCTCGTAATAGATTAATCATATTATGTTTGGTTTGGTTTAGTTTCGTTTATTTTTTCTCTTTCATTTATCGATTATTTGGGAAATGTAATAATAAAACTTTTTTTTATATTTTTGTTACCCGATTATATTGTTTTATTAAATAATATTTATTTGTCAATTTGATCTGTTTATCAATTATTTAATTACCAAATAGTTGTCGCAAATGTTTAGTTCTGTCGTTCGCTTAATATTTACGTTAATAATTTAGTACTAATTTGTTGAAACAACAGACTATTAAAAACAAACGCAATAAGAAAAATGGTTTAACTTTTTCAGCTGGTTTTTATTGTGCCCGAACTTACACTCGCACTTAACCAGAAAATAACCAGTGAAACTTTTCTCAATCTCTCACTCACTTTCTAATAGATTGCTTAACTTGTAGTCGTATAGCCTGGCGATACAAAAATCTAGTTTCGGTTATAGTTTTTTAGTGTGATTGTAATGTTGAATGATATATATATCTTATATATATTTTCTTTGCTCTTTCTCTCTGCGAAAGTTTTTGTCGCAATAACTTTTTTCTTTGCCTAACGGATAAAAATGGGGATAACTGTTATTAATGATTTTTGATGCAGTCATTCAGATCACAAACAGGACGTGGTGTATGCAATATACTGCTAGTCAGTCAGTGAAAATGTTGCGCCAGAGAATAACTTATATTGACATGTTATCATTCACTGGGAAGCTGCAGGGATTTCTTTATATCAGTGTGTGTGCATATATGTGTATATATGTGTGTGTATGTGCCAGTCGTTTTTACCTATTTTAGATTTTTATAATATATATTTATATTTTTATATATATTTTAGGTTTTTTTCTTTCTCTTCTTCGAGGAAGTTCTAAGAATGTCGTTTGACAACTAATATGCATTTATATGACACTTTTTCTATTCATGTGTATCTACTGGATTTTTTTCCTCTGAAAAATGAACAATTTATTGATACAGATATTGGTTATTAAAGATTTTGTAGCATTAGTTTTTATAGCATAAAAAATCTCATTTGTTTTATTTTTATTTGCAGCCCAATGGCATTTAAATTTCTGATATTTCGTCGAAAACATCCCTATGTTGTTTATATTTATTTTTTACTAAAAAAATACTTTAAATAATCTGACCAAATCGTGTTTATATACATATATTCAACTGTCGCATGTTTTCCCATAATAAAACTTTCAAAACTCATAAAAACTTTTTTGCATGTCAAAGTATTTGCCTACGATTTTATTGGATATATTCATGTTTTTGGAAAATTCATGAAATTTTAATATTATATTTCTTCCATACTTTCTTGATATAATATTTAACTTTTTCCAAAAACTTAATGTATAATTTTAAAACAAAAAAAACTTTTGAATTTACAAATATATAAGTATACAGTAATGAAGTTTCTTTCATTATAGCGTTCGTAAGTTCAAACAAATTTTCATTAAAATTTAAAAGCATATTATTATTATTTTCTGTTTAAATAATTAAGCCAATTTTGAGCGTGATAAGTCACACTAAAGTGAACGCTAATTACTATGCGCAACGCTATCCAAAAAGCCACCCTAAAGGCTAATAAAAATTTCAAAAACTTATTTTTTTGGTTTTGCACGTTTTCCGCGATGCACTTATATAACTGCTAATAGTGACTTCTAGCAATTTCACGATAGAGCTTACCAGTTCGCGCTATGTTTCGTGCATTTAAATTTTGTGGTCGAAAAAATGAGAAGCGATAGATAAATCAATAATTTGTATAAAACATACACTGGTTGTTAAATAAAACTCTAGACAGTGTATTAACATTGTACAGACAGTATATACACATTTGTGCGTCTATTAGAAATCATTGGTAGTGAACGAAATTTGCATTTTTATCTTCGCATATATAAATATTAAAATAATATCAACTCTATCTCTCTCTCTCGTGATAGAAATTTTTTCTGTCTATCCTATCAAAACATTGGGAGTGAAAGAGTAGTTTTGCGTGCGTACGCTATGATATAAAAACTCTGTGCGAGTTGTGGGATATTTGCTTATCCTAATAATTATTTTGATTTCAATTTGACTGGAATTAATTAAATTTACGCTCGACTAAAAAATTATTATTATTATTATTATAGAAAATGGGAATACGATACGAAAATAAGTTTATCGCATGCACTATAAATACTTGTTTGCGAGCGTTTTTTTTCGGCGCTGATACCTGCGTATTTACTTTTTTTTATTATTTTATCGCAAACCCGTAGGAAAGAAAAATATTTTGAGCGAAAATTAATATTTTATATTTTTCTTTTTCTTCGTTCATACATTTTTTCGTCTCGCATTCATTTAATTGAAGCTCAAAACAAGGCTCAGTATGACACGGGAAACAAAAGTAGAGCACTGTAAGTCTAGATGGAAAATGGGTTTTGATGATAAAAATTGGAAAATAGGGGGTTAGTGTACTTATTCGCCATTTACGTTCATTTATCACATCGTGTTATCTGTTTTCTGTAATTCACTGACAAAGTGCTGCAAATGCAGCCAAGTCTGCAAAATTGCAATTGAATAACTTGGGCATTAACTACGAATAAGGAGTAAATAGTAGAAAATTATTCTTTGAGAGAGAGAGAGAGAGATGTGTGTGCGTCATATGAAAATTGAATGGTATTTAATGAGCCAATACTGATGCTAATGGCGTCGAAATTTTATACGATAACTTTGTTTAAGTCTCACTTGGATTAAAGTAAAAATGATTGTTCCAGTTTGAAGAAACTCTATCTGAACGCATTCAGTGCCATACAAATACAGCCGCGTTCGTGATTTACGGAATAGTTTATTACCCAAAAAGCCTTCATTTCAATCGATATTAAACTGAGCTATTTATTTCGTTTTTGTATAACTTATCGCCGCATTGAGACAAAAAAACCGTATTGATAGCTGTTTTATTTTAATTTTGGGTCTACTAAATAAACTTACAGTACTGTGCGGGCGTTATAAATATATGAGCTTATGTACTCTGGTTTAAAATAAATTGCCATCAAAAAGAATATATAGTCTTTAAAATAAATTCTGGGTTAACATTTGCAGTTGCGTTAAAACAAATAATTTTTTTTGTTTGCATAACATCGGGAAAATATACGGCACACTAATACATACATGCATGTATGCGAAAAATATATACAAACAAAAATATTTTTGCATAATTTTTCGATTTACGGTAAAAGCTAAGTTTCGATTCAGTTTTTTGTTGTTGTTGTTGTTTAGCCATGCCATGCATGACATTTTAAAGCAGCGTTAAAATTTAATACCGGATTATATTATGTGCAGAGTTTGTTACAGAACGCCAAAAATGTAAAACAATACCAAAAAACTAATTAAAACAAATTGTATTAAGCCTTGTTATGAATTTAAAATAAAACGAAACAATAAAATAAAATATTCAGACCAATAAACATAACGAATGCTCTCTTTCTCTCTATTTCTAAATGCGTGTTTTATGAATATATTTTAGGCAATAGTTTAGATGGGAATAATAATAATTCCTAGTGATATAACTCTTGACATTTGACTATAACACAGCATCGCATTTTGAATTCATGACGTAAGCTTACAGCTTATGAACTATAGATATGAGAGTGAAAGAGAGTGAAACAGCGATGGAAGAGCAGATGAATAAGCCGCTGAGAATAATGTGATGTTCATCTTGACCACAATAGAAAATTAGATAAAAGGATAAAATGAGTCAAATGCTAGTTTAGTATGCATTTTTAGTTGCATTAAAATTTATTCGGTTAAATTTTTCTGTTTATTGTTCTGATTTACTGCGTTTTACGTACATTTTCGAATTCGTATTATAAATTTGACTGTAAAACTCGCTTCACTGTAAAGTGAATATAATTGTTGTATTAAAAAGCCTATAATTTTTATAATTATAATCATTTCTTTCACAAGTAAATATGAATAAAAATATATCAGGCAGCGGTTATGAACCAAAAAGTTTTCAAATAGATAACGCTAAAACCAAATAAAACTAATAATTATTAAATTAAATAATTCAAATGTATATGCTTAATATAAATATCGCAGCTGTTACAGTAGTCGCCCGAAAGTAAAAACAATTTTGATGCTGGATTTTAATATGAATTAAAATAATTTAATGGGTTAATTAAATTTGTAACATATTTATATAATTTAATTTGCAATAATTTAATCTTAGTTAATGAAACAAGAATTTAAATCGTAATTCATTCGGAATTTTTCAAATAGCTTTTCATACCAAAAAATAAAAAATTTATCCAATCGACCCAAGCGTTCATTTCTGAACATAAGCATACAAGTCACGATAAATGTATTATATTTCTTATATGTGATCTGTATGTATAAGAAAAATCTCTTAGAAAGCGGCGGAAAAAAACTGTGCATGCATTTTATCCGTAAAGTCGTTTCTGATATACTGCGCCCGTATTCTATTATTTAATACTTTTGGAAAGAAAATATTTTTATAATAATTTTGAAATTAATACCAATCTCCGAAAAAATCATTGTCTCATCGCATACAGAGACTTGATATTACGTGAATATTGAGAGATGTTTCGACTCTCTATTTCGTCAGTCGATCAATATATCCGTATTTATTTATTTCAGCTCTTGTTGAATGCCTTCACACACTTAAATCACACTTTGCTCTCTCATATTCGTGTCATTTTCCGTCGAAGTGTGTGTGTGTGTGTGTGCTGTAGTAGTGTGCGCAGTATTGTATTTAGACGCTGTGCACAAGTATTATTTTTTTGAGTCATAACATTTGTCTCTAATGTTTTGTTACACTTCAATAAAGAAATGGCCATAAAGTACTTTGTGCCGATTTTTTTCTCTTATATGCACACACATACATATACACCGCTCTCACATCAACGAAATGTGTACGCAAAAAAAACGTCATCGATTGCTTGCTTTTTTTAACTTTACAACTAATGCCAGCGTTTCGCTATATAGATATATATCTATCTATGACATCTTTTAGTTAAGAAAAAATTTATAAAGTTTATACCCAAAAGATATGAAAAGATTTTTTAAAATTTTCCTGGAGATAGAAATGTTTTTTTCCTCGATGTTCGCAGTTAAAGGGCATGAGTAAGCGAAATATAACCAAAAAAAATGTGATCGCGTCTGCATCTGATAAACCCATTATATTTGATTATGATTAAAAATTTATAGCACATGAAACGCAAAATCTGTTGAATTTATTCATATATATTAGATAATATGTTTGCCATTCGGTGTTTCTAAAGCCATCATTGCGTCCAAAGTACAACTAATACCATATCTATTATTGAAAGGCATGCGTACTGTTTGATCATTGCTCGGTTACTATTTTTAGCATGCCTTATATACACTCGGCTTAGTTTTACTCGAAGCCATCATCCATTCTCATTCTCATCCATTGGTCCGCATCCACAGAAGAATATTAAGACGAAGCGAGAAAATGCAACGCAACGCATAACAATCGCCTCGAGGCCCGTTCTCTTCGCGCAAAAAAGTGTTTATTGCCACCGCTTCCATACAATTCACGCTGATTAACATATTTAGAATAAATCATTTTAGCATTTTGGTGCACTTACTTACATACACACAAACACACAAACTTACGCTAATGTTAGAGTATTTGCCGATGAAATATTAGTAAATGTGTGAATAGAAATGAAACGGTAAAAATGAACGCGTTTAAGATATAAAACACTTATTTCGACATAACGGTATAGGAAATAATATATACGTTTTTTAGTGTGATAAAAAAATAATCATAATTATACTCAGTGATGGGCACGCTCACGCTCGCGCTCGGCAAAAAAATGACGCTCAACGCTCGCCCTCACGCTTGGTAAAATGAGTACGCTCGACGC
>JAQIXJ010000201.1:0-45918 GCA_034700185.1 Phthiracarus laevigatus
CATATAAGTTATATAACACTGTAGAAGTTTGGCTTACGTGGGGGACGGATGAGGAAAAAAGTCTCAGTACTGCATTGCAGTGCACACTACTGTAGTGTATATAACATAGTCATAGAGACATCGGCTAATTAACGGTATATCATTTTTTGGCTGCTTTGCCTGCTTATTGCTCTACAGCGCCGATGAACGCCAGCGTTATCTCCGAGCTTAGTGTTCGTTCACAATTTTATGCGTATGGCGTGCACACATACTACACAAAAAAAACGTTATACATATTACCAGAAGACTCACTTTCAGCTTTGATGCTTAAAAACTCTAGTTATACCATAATAATATATTGACAGAGTGATACGCTTTGATGTTTAAATTGGGAATATTATATCTCTCTTTCTCTCTCTCGCTCTCTATCTCTCCTCCCCTTATATTTTGCATATTTTGTCGTTATTATTACTTAAAATTTACTCTCTAATCCATTGCATTAATGCGAACTATTTTTTTCCTTTTTTTCTTTTAACTTTTATTACAAATATTTAAACTCTAAAGCGCAGCAAAGAAAAAAATAATAGAAAAAAATTTGCGAAATTTCTAGTTTATTTTGATTTAAAATGCTTTAACTCTGCAGCATAGAAATACACTACTGTTAAGATAATATATGCGTCTCTAAATATTTATTCATTTTCTTTTCTTTGACAGTAAATCGTAAGCTTTGCTCTCTCTCTTTCTCTCTCTCTCTCTCTTAGTCTGTTTAAAACTGATGTATATATGACCACTATTGAAAAATACCTCCGCGTAGCTCTTATTATATGCTCTGGTATGGTGTATGGTATATGGTGTTAGTTGTGATGCACACCTGTGGGGGAAGTAAATTGGTTGGGTATGAAAGTTTGTTTGGCCATACGATAGTATAGCGATTGTGGAATAGAGGTGCAAAATAGTGTCGCACTCATTCCAGATATTCATTTGGACATATTGGGAAAGTTTCCCACGAAACTTTTAAAACTCATAAAGCACTTACAGCACTGTACTGTTTGTGAACATATTGTGTCCCTCATTGCTCATTGCTCCTGCATTGCTCCCTCGTCTCTTATATTTTCCTTTTATTCATCCTCTCTTATCCATAACACCCTGAATTCAAATTTTACCTTTGCTTTTACACTGACTTAGAATACGAGGTAATTATTGTTGGAGAGAAAATATGGAGAGTGGAGTAGCGAGAGATCCATAGGGGTCTTCGAAACAAGGGGTACTTAAAGGGGAACCTAAATTTCCAACCTTTAGTTTATATTCTATGATTGTAACAATTCTTTAAGCCATGCATTGCCCATGTCTACCATTCATTGATATCAAGCGTTAGCGACAGTGGTTTTTGGAATTTAACAGCAGTAAAATATTAGCAAAAGAATGACTAAAGAAAGAAAGCGATAAAAGAGAGAAAGAGAGAGAAACGAAACTAAATTACACAAATTTTAAAGCCTAACAAAATGTTAGGTAAAAATACTTTATGTGTGAGCCGTGCCGTGTATGTGCTAAACTAAATAAATTCTTTGCCATCGAAATATGTGATTCGTTTTTATGATTATAAATACTATAATGTATATGTCTTATACGTAAAGCAATTTGCGTTTTGGCAAAAATGGATTATCTGTTTATCATTGTTATTCACGGCATTTTACAAACCAATTAACATGAACCTATTATATTGCGCTCCATTCTGTTCAGACTTTTAACTTAACACAGCCTTGAATGAGAAATTCCCTTTTTGTTTAATTAGAGAGAGAATAGTTCTTCACTTGAGTAAAACGCTTGGCGTAGACTACAGTATGTATGGGAGTCAAGCTTATACCCTTAATGAGAGATAATTAGCACCAACAGCACAGCAGCAGCGCAATGTTATGTTATGTGTCTCTCGCTCGCTCTCTCCCTCTCATTCTCTCGCTTTTTTATTGAACTTCAAAACATCGGCTGAGCGCTAATTGCGTGACTTCCTCGACTTAATGAATGTTTTTTTGTTAGCTCTTAATTAATGCCAGAGCTTTTGCCAGAGCTGAGGGTTTGCATTATTATTGTTCGTACAATGATTCCATTATTTAGGTATTCTCATTATATTAGTTCTCTACTATATGTAGTTGTTATTGTTGTTGTAATTAGTCTCTATATTGTGCTAAAAGAATGAAGAATAAAAACAGAAATTACCGGTCTCCCCGTTTCCTGGTATTTGTACGCGTAATTTCATAATTTTCGACTCATTTTGTTTATCACACAAATTTTTAAGCTCACTTTTGTTGTTATAAATCGCTGATGAATATGTTATATAACTTTAGTTGTGTGATATATCGTACTGAATATACTGTACTACAGTATACTGTATATAATGTAGACTCTCATAGTCTTACACACACACACCTCATACATAAGCTTCCATAAATGTATACATGAATTTATATGTCTCTTATAAATATGTAAAATAACTCGCAATATGTAGAATAAGCGAGAAAGAGAAAGAGAGATTTTTTTTTAGAAAAAAGACCAAAGATTTAGTCGACTCGATTTTAATCTTTGAGCTTTAAAACTAATGTCACTCAGTTTTAAAGTTTTTAGTTTTTATGTGCGATAGAGTGAGCGTTTTAGTGATATTCAATTATAGCCCAGGTGTGCGTTTTAAAACCCATTCACTCTTTTGTGTTCGCGATTCTATGATTGCGAGTCCTATTTGGCATTTGTTTGCGAGACCTAATCGCTGTATGCTTACTGATTCTCTTACAGTAAGTAAAAATGCGAAGCTGTCATGAATTTACTATAAGAAGAACTACAGAGAAAAATAAAGTTCTGTTTCAGACATATGCCTTCGGGAGGTTTAGCAAAGGTGGGACCCGCTGGGGGTGTCCAATATATGCGCTCTGTTCGATTCCCCATTAGAATTAGTATAACTACCACAAAGTTTTTCATAGTTTTCCAAAGAATGAATATACCAGATCCACGTAATGGTAAGTTATCCTCGCATTTCTATTCTACATAACAGTGTCTGTGTATAGCAAATTTGGCCCTTCCTTCTCAAAGAATAATACCATTAAGTTGCACCGCACCCCCCGTTGCTGTATATGTCACTTCTTTTTTGCTACGCAACTTCCCTACAAGAATATGACCCCCTTTTTGCCGTAAGACATTTAGCTATGGCTTTGGTTTTTCGCTATTGGGACCACCATTGCGACATTTAGACTCGTTGTTTCGTGTAGTGATTTGGTAGATGTGAGAAATATTTCTGGCATTTATTTGTTAGTCATTACACTTACGTATCATATACTGTGCACGCTGTTTATTATGGCTAAACTTAGTTGCATTCAATTTTTCCCATTTTACAAGTGGATATAAATATTTTTAATGCCATATCATTAAACAGCTTTCTTACTTAATATAACAAGTCTTTTAACAAATCGGAAAATTATTTTCCAAACATTTATTGGAAAACTTTTTTTTTATAATGATACATATCAATAATAAAATTAATTTTGGTTGAGAAACCCGGATGTTGTTATTACATGTGGTGTTTGGTAATAGCAATTTTAACGCCCGTTCGCTCCAAAATCTATGCATTAATTTGAAGTTTTTCTGTTGTCATGTATGTTGTTATAGTAGTAGTCTACGAGAAAGTAGTAGCTAAAGACGTACACATTGTACGAAATGCCACAAAGTAGGAGGCTATGCATCATAGATGATCTTAATAGTACCACCAAATCTTTAGTTTTATGTTATCTTTGTTTCTCGTTTCACTACTCACACACACACACACACAACTCACTACTACTCGCTAGTTGTAAACCGCTTTAGTATGGATGAGTTAGGCCTACTTATGCTACAAATGGATAACTCGAATGTCGCATTTCCAATGTTAGCGTTTAACAGTTTTATCCCCATTGGTATGTTTACCTCCCCATCCTCTCACCTCGCCATATAAAAGAGTTTTACAAGACATTTGTTTTCTAGTATTGTTATTTTGTTACAACTCGCTAGCCATCCATCAATGGTCAAGGTTGAAGGTTGATTCCTTGCCTGACATCCCAGTTCGCCCCTCAAGCTCTAGCTCTGGCTATACCTCTAGTAAGTTAGAAGTGCCTGATGCGTGGGTTACGCGCTACTAAATCTTTATCAATGGGCACGTATATTGACCCGAACTCTAGAACAGTTCTAGAATATGAAGAGCTATTTTTCGTGGCTATTTCTTTTAAAAGTTTATTATTCCATTTATTTGTTTGACGAAAACGGTTACCTTAAAGCAAAAAGTAAAGTTTAGTAGTTTAGTGGCCATGTATTCACACTTTACGCCACAAACACTACTACAGTACTACTATCGCGGAATAGCCACACATTTTCATTATAGCCATTATTAGTCTTATACGAACCAATGCGCGATTATTTTTAGAATTTTCAATTTTCACTCAAACTTTTATAATTTGCTCGCAAAAAATGAAGAAAATGATAATAATTAGTTTTGCTAACTTCCGTGTTATTATTTGGTATTACAGAAAAAGGTAATGACGATCAGAGATGCAAAACCCCTGATTGCTATTGTCATGTTGCTATGCTGTGCTCTAAGAAGACGGTGACGTTCATAAACCAGGCGATAACTACTATACCAATTAATTTAAGATGGAATCAACAAAAAATGAAAAAGCATCAGTGATGGCAGCGACTGTATCACTAGCAGGGAGCCTATCAGCGACATCACCACCAACTCTGGACACCGGACAGACTGGACTGCCTTTTAAAGCCCGGGCACTAAACTTCTCTATGAAAAATAAATGTGGAGGCGATTCAGTGCCATCGGTAACGTCATCATCGGTAGCGTCATCAGTGTCGTTGTCAGTACCTCGCGTGTCATATCACTTAAACGAGTGTGGATTAGTAGGCAATACAACACCAAAGTCTGCGTCTCATCGCGACACTGAAAGCGTTAACAGTTCCTTAAGCGATGTCGAGAATTTCACGGGCAAAATCGTGTACAATCCAGACGGTTCTGCGTATATCATTGAGGGTCCAGAGTCTGAAGGTAGTGATGTTGAAGCGGAGATCAGTCAAGAAGGGAGTATAATAGATGCGCGTGGAATGACACCGCCATACGGTCGTGGAAGTAATGTGGTGTTTCCACAAGTGGTATCAGCCTTTCACATTTCTCGAAGCTCAGCTGCCGCGTTATACAGTGCTCTTTATGGTCAAGCCTATCAAAATATTCTACAAGAGAATAAAGTTCCTGAAGTACCAATTATGCACAGCTACAGGGTTTTCACTCTGCGAGACAACACGGACAGGTCTCAGTCTCAGTTCAACAAGAAATTACAGTTCATTAACGACAGTAAGACCGGTAATGCCGGAATCGGTGACACCGATGGCGACAATAATAACATACGGAATCTGATAAACTATTCGGAAAGGGAGAGCTCTGCGGCCAATAGTGCAAGCAGTTGTACTACAGTGCCCGTTAAACCAATACTAATGTGCTTTATATGTAAACTTTCGTTCGGTTACGCCAAATCATTTGTTGCTCATGCCATCGGTGAACATAATATCGCACTCAACGACGAGGAGAAGCGCGTTCTCTCCCATAAGAACACTTCGGCTATCATTCAGGGCGTTGGTAAGGATAAAGAACCGCTGCTATCGTTTCTTGAGCCAAAACGCGTTGGAACGGCCACAACCACATCGCCGGTATGTTCGCCTCAAGAATTGCAGGCACAAGTGGCGCAACAGTTGGAAGCACAACAGCGTATATTGGCTGCTCAGGTCGCTATATCAGCCGCTGCTGCCATTCGGCAACAAAGCTCATGTCCAAGTTCCTTAAGTACTAATATGGCCATTGGTGTTGGTGTTGGTGGTGGTGTTGGTGGTGCCGCCGCTTCAATGGCTTCAATGACAGGGTGCAATACTATGGTCACCAATTGCAACGCTACCACTACATTGGTCTCATCAGCCATCACCAGTCCAGTCATTTCCACATTGGACATTAAACAATGTGAATCTCATTCCTCCTCTGCTTCTCTAAGCCTCGTTCTGCCAAAGAATGGTGATGAGCGGCACTTCGACCACTCGGACAATGCGACCACAACTCCCACGCAAAGGCAAACACCGGATAATCCAACCGACAACTCTTTCGCTCCAGAATTAGCAGATTTGGCCAATTTGGAGAAAATAGCCAAAGCAGCGGCTGCAGCAGCACAACAGCAACAAATTGAACAAACCATCTCATCGTTACAGTCTCATCATATGTCATCGCAATTACATGACAGTCTCTCACACACGAATACACATTCTCACGCACGCTCTCCATCGCCATCTAAAACATTACCGCTATCGACGTCTCCAAAAAGTCCAGTGGCGTCCACCACACCACTAACGCCGCAACAGCTCCATCAGTACCACTCATCTCCGAGTCCCACTTCGATACCGCCGCCAAACACGTCCCCATTCACGTGTTCCCAACATCCCGATGGTAAGACAAACGGAGTTGAATGTCCAAAATGTGACTTGATCTTAGGTTCTTCGCGATCTTTAGGAGGTCACATGACAATGATGCATTCGCGCAATTCCTGCAAAACACTGAAATGTCCGAAGTGTAACTGGCATTACAAATACCAGGAAACGCTGGAAATACATATGAAAGAAAAGCATCCCGAAAATGAGATGAATTGTATCTATTGTTTAGCTAATCAACCGCATCCAAGACTAGCTCGCGGCGAGACATACACGTGCGGTTACAAACCATATCGATGCGAGGTTTGCAACTATTCCACTACAACTAAGGGTAATCTGAGTATTCATATGCAATCGGATAAACACATTAATAATGTACAAGAATTACAAAATGGTAACATTCCCGCTGAGCATCTGTTGCAGTCACAGGCTTTAGCGGCTGCGGTGGCCGCGCAGTCTGCAACTGGTCCTCAAACAACTACAAATGTTCCTATAACAACAACCACTACTGCATCAACGAATGCAACCTCTCCCGCACCCTCTTCGGTAGCGAACACTGACCAAAAGCCAGTAAAACAGTCGCCAACCACTGCGTTGGCCACAAATTCTACGGGTCCTCAAACCAAGCAGAAGGCAACGTGGAGGTGCGATGTCTGCAATTACGAGACCAATGTTGCCAGAAATCTACGAATCCATATGACAAGCGAAAAGCATACGCATAACCTGATGGTATTGAAGCAGAACGTTACTCATATGCAGCAACTTTCGGCTCTCCAACAGGCGGGTATACTTAGTCCCGAACAATTATTTCAATTTCATCCCGGAATATTTGCTGCTGCGGCTGGTCTTACCACTGGACAGCCCGTACCAGCGGATAACTTACAACCTGAGGCTGCTCTCGCTGATATGGCTTATAATCACGCTTTACTCATGATGGCCAGTCAGCAACAACAGCAGAGAGCGATGGCTGCTGCTATGATGCAACAGCAACAACAACAGCAACAGCAACAGCAACAGCAGCAACAACAACAACAACAACAGTTATCGCAACAACAGCAACAGGTTTTTGTTTGTTTTATAAAACTTTTTTCATTTAGTTTAGTTTTATTTTTTAATGATTTGCTTAATGCTAATGCGATACACAAAATCTATAGCTATTTTTTCAATGACCGAATGTTTACAATTCGTAACTTTGTGTTAGACTCAGGTTAATAAGGGTGTGATTAGTGGTCGCGCGAGCGGTGTTGGAATGCAGCCAACATTCGACATCGAACATCCGGATCCATCGCTGGGTCTGCACAACATTCCTTATGACGCTGATTGCCGCTTATTTCAATGCTGTGTTTGTGAGATATACTCGAGTGATTCGATCGAAGGGTTAAGTCAACACATCCAATGCGATCGTACGCGACAACGCGAGGACGAAGTGTTGATGGCTGTCGGCGGAAGCTATATCTGCAAACTGTGCACATATAAGACGAATTTGAAAGCCAACTTCCAGTTGCACTGCAAAACCGATAAACACTTGCAACGGTTGCAACACGTGAATCACATCAAAGAAGGTGGAACGCAGGCTGAATCGAAGCTGAAGTTTGTGAATGTTTCAAATCCCGTACAAGTGAGGTGTAATGTGTGTGATTATTATACGAATTCGATCCACAAGTTGCAACTTCACACCGCGAATCCACGTCACGACGCCTGTTCTCGCGTTTTCCTTCACTTACAACTCGCCGAAACTCTGGTACAAAGCGGTGGAATAAAGTACTACTTTTGTGCGCTCTGTCAACATCCATCACGAACCAAAATATCGCTCGTTCAACACATCAACTCTATTAAACATTTACGTAACGAAAACCTGAGACAACTCAAACAACAGCAATCTGGATCGATGGCTATGAAGGATTCTGAAGAGGAGATCCGAGAAATGTTTCAGTGCAGGGAACTTAATGCCGACGATAAGATCTGTTTCGATAACGGTATGTCTATATCTCTGTGTCTATATATATGTCACTAGTTATTTATTTATCAAATTCTAAGCATTTATTTTTGTTTGATATTAACTATTTATTTTCTAACTCCAAAAACCGAAACATTAATTGTTAGCTTGAGTTCCAATTATTTTTTTTATGTCAATGCAATTTCTGCGCTATATTTGCCAAACTGTTTTTATTCAGTTCATATTTAAGAAGGTTTTTTCTTGCGAGTGTAAAATAGTAGCAATTAGTCAAAAATTGGGGTTTAATGAAAAAATATAGGTGTACTGGCAGTTATTAAAGTTTTAAATAATTTTTTTTTGATTTATTAACATGAAAAAAAGAAAGGAAAAGAGAAAAAAGAGAGATAATGCTCTATCAGTTATACATTTTTAAATAGTTGTAATGCGTTTGCAACGCAATGAATCACTCTTTCGCAGCAGTCGCTCGTTTTTAAAATAAAAGTTTGTCAAATTAATTCATAAACGAAACAAACAATTTTTGCTAAAGCGTTCGCGAATGCCTCGCATACTTTCGGAAAACAATAAATTATAATTATTTCAGTTAGAAAAGCGTAGCGAAATAAGCGCACACATTATACAGTATATAGATATATATGCAACAAAAAAATATATAGAAATGGGTGGTCATTCTGGTTAAATAATTTTGTTTTGCAAAACATAGAAAGTCACTCAAACGACGATATTTCCGGCTCACCGCCGGTGACTGGTCTCGAGTCGAGCAACGACTCGATGCTTAAGAGCGCGCTTATGGAACACAACGCTGCTGTCGCTCAACTTTCCAAAATAAATTCCGACTCGAGCTCGTCGGAACAAATCCATTCGTGTCCGTACTGTTACTACACGAGTTCGTCAGAGACCAGAATTCAGATGCACATCGTTTCGATACATTCCAAGCAACAACAACAACAGCAACATAAGCAGTCACATCGCAGAAATTCGAGCACATCTCCCGTCACACCCGTAACCAGTAGTGTACAGTCACAGCAAGTAATGTTGTGTCCACTGTGTCAGGAAGCGTTCAAAGAGAAATTAAAGCTAGAAATGCATTTGATTGAAGTGCACAGCGTTTCGAAAGAAGGCGTTCAAAAGCTAATGTCTTTAGTAGACTTCACTGAATTAATAGTGAACGAGAAACAGTCGCAGCAAACAGTGCAGCCACCAAACTCTCCCATTTGGTCCGCAAACGATGACTCATTAGATTACAAATTAGAACAAAGAGATTTGATTGATACCGATGACAAGAGTGATTGCTCTGGTGATAGTGGAGACAAGTTATGCGATGATGACGTGTTTGAGTATTCCAATGTCGCTGAGAACTTCCACTGTCCTGTTTGCTCCAAACTGTTTGTTACCGTCGATGAACTATTTAATCACATGAGTAATGAGGCGCACCTCAAAACTACTGAAGCTGTGGCCCAAAATTCGCAGCGAAGCTCAAACAGCGGGTATCAATGCTGGAAAAAAGGTTGCGGACAGATATTCAAATCGATAAGCGCTACTCAAATGCACTTTAAAGAGCAACACGTATTGAAAATGAATAAGAGCGGCATTTCAGGCGCAGCTGTTTCCGAGCGTCACGTTCACAAGTATCGGTGCTCTCAATGCAGTCTCGCGTTCAAAACTATCGATAAGTTTCAGCTTCACTCGCAGTATCACATAATACGCGCGGCCACTCAATGCGTGCTCTGCGGCCGTAGTTTTCGTTCGGTCGAGGCGTTACAGAAACACGTTGAAAGTAGTCACTCGGAGATGAGCGAAGAAGAGCTGGAACAGTATCGAACTAGTTTGGTCACCAATCCGTTACTGTTCAGCGGCCGTAATGGTGGCGGCATTCTAGACCCCTCGACAACCGAATTACTTAAAAAAGAGTCAAACAGAATGACTGATGATATGGGCGACGACGATATGGCCATGGATTTAGTGATGGCTAACACCACTGCTGGACTCAATGACGACATAGCGGATGAAGCGATGGACTGCGACAACACAGGTGGAGGTGCGTCGCAACAGACTAATACTCTGGAAGACTATCTAAACTCTCAATCAGTAGCCGAAGACAGTTATAACGATCCGACGCGCAAATATAAATGCCATCGCTGTAAGGTTGCGTTCACACGACAGAGTTATCTAACCTCACATAATAAGACGCTATTGCATCGTAAGGGAGAGAAACTTAGTTATCCGATGGAGAAATACTTAGACCCAAATCGTCCGTATAAGTGCGATATCTGTAAGGAGTCGTTCACACAAAAGAATATTTTATTAGTTCATTATAACTCAGTGTCGCATTTGCACAAATTGAAGCAAACTATGAAAGAAAACAGCACTTGTTCCACATCTCAGGCATTGAGCACACAAACGTCGATATCGACCACAACCACAACAGCCACTAATAGTAATAATAACGCATCGGCATCAGTGAGTCACAGCCATAGCCACAGCCCGAACGCAGATAGTTTGCCACAAGCGTCCACATCGCTATCATCGCAATCAGCGAATGCGAGTAACGATTTCGAGAAGAAGCCGTATCGTTGCAATATATGCAAAGTGTCGTACAATCTCGGAACAACACTCGACATACACGTGCGATCAGTTCTCCATCAAACTCGAGCTTCCAAACTGCATGACTTAGCGCTTAGCGGACAAATCGATCTGAATGTGCCACTAATCGAGAGACCAGACAACAATAGTGAGACAGCGGTGGCGGTCACCACTCCATGCTCTAACATTCCAAACACAGTGAGCACTAATACAGTGAATTCCCCAAACAAAATATTAGGTGATATCAATAAAACATTAGCGATGACACCATCGCCGTGCGAAACACCCAAACAATTTCAGGACAGCTTACTATCTCTGAACAGTCTAACAGAGCAGCAACAGTCAGCGGCACAGCAGTCTATGCTACAGCAGGCAGCCATTAATTTGGCAATGGCTCAAAATAGCTCTGGTCAGCATCTAATGTTAGGAACATCTCCGTACACGTGTCAGAGATGTGGTACAGCGTTCGTATCGCAAGACGCGCAGCTACAACACCAACAAATGTGTTGCATGTTTGGACAAACAAATAACGTAACACTTACTAACATAAATAAACAATTACAACAGTCATCCATAAATCAAGTAACGAGTCAATCGCCTCCACAGTTAAATGATCAACAAATGAATACTCAGTCTCAGACACAGACACAGTCGCAGGTAAACACCAGCACAAGAAGCAAGTTTTCGAGTTATAGTGCGCCGATATGTCGCAGCAAACCAACTCTTTATAAACATTTACTCGAAACGTGGGGATTCGAGATTGTCATGCAATTCAATGAATGCCATCAGAAGAGAGTGAAGAAAGTTGATTCATCGCAGCACGAGATTAAGAAAGAAAATACTAACGATTTAAATAATGACAATAAAGACAATACTAATAGTATGAAAGCGGAGACTAGAGATATCAGAGATATAGACATCAAAAAAGAGGAACAGAAAAATAATTTACCAGAAATTAATAGATCGCAGTGTAATATCTGTCACAAAGAATTCTCATCGATTTGGGTTCTCAAAGCGCACAGAGAGGAGATTCATAAAGATGTGGTGCCATTGGATGTGGTCGAACAGTTTGCCGATGATTATCGCAATGAATACGAGCGTAAATGTTGCATAGAAGAGGAGAATAATAGCACACCAGATCATATTACAACAAATATGGTTGAAAACTCGCAAATAGCTTCGGGCAATACAGGCAACGCTACTGATAATACGTCTCCACTTTCCATGGCTAACAATATGGTAACTGGCAGTCCTGGCGCAATGCCCGCAGACATCGCTGCGGCCAACCAAATGGCGGCACATCTTCAGTTTAGTCAATTATTAATGAGTATGGGTTTGGCTGGTATGGGTATGCCTATGGGCATGAATATGGGCCCTTTCGCCGCAGCGGCTGCTATGGGTCTTCACCCACAACTCATTCCTGTGATGATGCCTCCACATCTCGATCCCATGATGGCCGCAGCATTCAATCATCCAGCAGTGTCTGCCGCATCGATGGTAAGTCCAGCCAATGTTCAACCCAACAATCAAACCGGTGTTTCTACAGCTGATTCTAATTTCTTTGCGGCGCAACAAAAGTTGATCCAACAACAACAACAACAACAATTAAATGCCGCTCAGCAGCAAAAACGCGCGAGAACTCGAATAAGCGACGAACAATTGAAAGTATTGCGCCAGTATTTTGATATTAATAATTCGCCAACAGAGGAACAATTGCTGGAAATGTCTGAAAAGTCAGGCTTGCCTTTGAAAGTAATAAAGCATTGGTTTCGGAACACGTTATTCAAAGAGAGGCAGCGAAACAAAGATTCTCCCTATAATTTCAATAATCCTCCATCAACTTTCCTTAATTTAGAGGAATACGAGAAAACCGGTGAAGCAAAGGTTTTGACTTTAAGTGATATTAAAAAAGAAAGCGAGTCTGAATGCAAGGAAAGCGTTGCTGACTGCGAGACTGATAAATGGAGCAATAATAATGCGCCAGATATGAAATCGTGTTCATCCACCAAAGATACCGATTACGCCACTAGTGATGATGATATCATCGATGCCAAGAAAAAGGAAGTGAACCAAAAAGATCAGGAGAAGTTCGAGGATCATATATTTCAGCTGCAAAAACAACAAACCCAACTTCAGGCGCAAATTCAATTGCAACAGCAGCAGCAACAGGAGTACGAACTCACTAAAGCATTAATGAACGCTAGCAGTCCTCATACATCCGAATCGTCTATAAGTTCCCATTCAGGCGCTGAAACCAGTGCCGCTTCTATTTTTGCCGGTTTGCCAGGATTTGGATCTCTTCCTCCGCCACTATCTTCTGGCTCTCTTCATCTAGCGTTAGATGCAGCTCACAGGTCACAAGTAGCTGCTGCTGTAGCCTCTTCATCGTCAAACGCTGGCAACAGATCGGGTAATGATAGTAATAGTAGCGGTCCATCATCCGGTAAAAGAGCCAATAGAACAAGATTTACTGATTACCAGATAAAAGTGTTGCAAGAGTTTTTCGAGTCAAACGCATATCCAAAAGACGATGATTTAGAGTATTTATCGAAATTGCTCAATTTAAGTCCACGGGTTATTGTGGTCTGGTTTCAAAATGCGAGACAAAAAGCGCGCAAAGTGTACGAGAATCAGCCACCAGTTCCTCAAGAAGACGATGGTTCGGGACGATTTCAGCGAACTCCAGGTTTGAACTATCAGTGTAAGAAATGCATGCAAGTCTTCCAACGCTATTACGAGCTGATTAAGCATCAGAAAAGTGCGTGTTTTAAGGATGAGAATCCATTAGCGGCCCAATTAAAAGCTGCGGCAGAATCGCGAGCGCAGTCAACCAGTCCTGGTATGAGTCGAGAAGCGCCCTCAATCACACCAACACCTGTTGACAGCATTAGCGGGCGGACATCGTTAACACCAGACAAAATGCAGTCAATGCCGATTCAGTCACAGTCGCAGACACCATCACAATCACAGCCACAGCAGTCACAATCGCAGTCGCAGTCGCAGCCAAATGTATATCGTTGTGATAAGTGTAGTTTAGTGTTCAATCGGTACGAGTTATGGCGCGAACACCAATTAGTGCATCTCATGAATCCCAATCTGTTTTCTAACTTTCCTCCGACATCACCGTTCGGTATATTGCAGTACGAAGCGCAGCAAAGCCCGCAAACAACGGCATCGCAATCGCCAAACTCGATGACGCCGTTAACATCAACGCCGCAATCGCAACAACAGCAACAGCAAGCTATTAAACGGAAACTACCGGAAGACGAAGATTCGCACGATTACGACTCACTGAGCGGTATTGGAAATGCTAGCGAACAACCGCGAGACAAGAGACTACGTACAACTATTCTTCCGGAACAATTAGATTATCTCTATCAGAAATATCAGATTGAGTCTAATCCGAGTAGAAAAATGTTAGAGAGCATAGCGAAGGAAGTGGGCTTAAAGAAGCGTGTGGTTCAGGTATGGTTTCAGAACACCAGAGCCAGAGAAAGAAAGGGTCAGTTTCGCGCTCATCAGCAGGTCATTCACAAACGATGTCCATTTTGTCGCGCACTGTTCAAAGCGAGATCAGCGCTAGAATCGCATTTAGCTACGCGTCACGCCGACCAATATACCAAAGGAGACATTAATATCGATGCGTTGCCTGATGGCGACCCTTCCGACATAAATGACGCGACTTCGCCGCCATTAGCTAATGACGATTTCGGTAAAAGTATGAACGCTAACAGTTTGTCGGCCGAAGCATTGCATACTACTATGAAACGATACTATGAAGACTCGCTTAAAAAATATTTAGATGAGCTTAATCTTCCGGGAAAAGATGGAAGCGCTGGTCTTCCAGCAGATTTAAGTCTCAAAATGAAAGCGGCTTTCGAAGCGAGTGGTCTTACCGGTGATACCCCACTTGATCTCTCAAAACCAGTTGATTTATCGCAGACATTGAGGTTTTCCAGTAATGATGACGACGGCTTTGATGATAGTCATTCAGATGGTGATGAGTCTGACTCGTCTGATGGCTTAGAATTTGATTATTTTTATGGTTCCCACGACTCGAACCCAACATCACCAGCCCCTGGGTCTACCACATCATCGACAGCTTCTGCGGCATTGATCGCTAATCGAAGTTCAAGTTCAGGACCAAATACTCCGTCAAACTCTTCGAAACGATTCCGAACTCAAATGACAACAGTACAGCTTAAGGTAATGAAATCTATTTTTGCTGACTATAAAACGCCATCAATGGCTGAATGTGAATGTCTTGGCCGCGAAATAGGACTTCCAAAGCGTGTGATTCAAGTGTGGTTTCAGAACGCTCGCGCAAAAGAGAAAAAAGCGAAATTAGCTTTTGTTAAAACCTTTGGCCAGACTGAGAGAGAAATCAATCAGAAAATTGTTGACGAATGTAAAATCTGTAGCGTTAAGTACAATTTAAAATTTTCCTCCACGTCAATGCAGGATCATTTATTCTCAAAAAAGCATATCGAAAACCTTAAACACCATATCGAAAGTGTGAAAAAGTTAATCGAAGGCCAAGACGACAGTAGCACTGATTTCCCGATCGCGTCCGGTATATCGCTTCCAATTGTGACGCAAACTGGTAATAATAGCAACGCCATCACATCCGCCACTACAACCACAGCAAGCGCTTCTATAGATGTGGACAATCGTTCAAAATCAGCCACGAATCTGATGCAACAATTACAACTGATGGGATTGGCTGGTGCTCTACCTCCTGGTTTGGGTCTCCAAGATGTGTCTATGAATGGAGGAAACACGAAAAACTGTAACGAACGTAACGAACAAATCTCTAAATCATCGCATAACAAGATCGCAGCCACCGCTACTTCCATCACTTCTGGTAACAAAGACATGAATAACGCGAACAACAGCGGAAACGATGGCGGAGGTGATGGTACCGACTCTGGAACTGATAATTCTGGTCTATTTCCATATATGTATTCTGGCCTACAAGGTTACTACGCTGCAAGCGGTGCCGCCGCCGCAGCTTTTCTGCATCCGTCGATGTATAACTCGGCAACAGGTAGGAACAAGCTTTAATTTCGGCAATTATTGTGATTTTTTTAAATTATAATTCAATTATTGTGAGCGGAAAAAACATTATATTTATTTTGAAAAAATCGATAAAATATTATTTTTATTATTCCAATTTTTTTTTAAAAATGTTATATCGATAAAAACTGTGTCTCTCGGAAAAGTTTTTTTAGTGTCACACAACATTTTAATTCATCATTTACACCAAAAAAATATATAGTAATAATACAGCGATTTATATATTATTATTATTATTATTATTACAAGTAATTTGATAGATTATTTTTTAAGAAAAAGTTACGATAATAATTGATATGTAATACAAATAACGTATTTATGAAAAAAACTACAATTATTTTTCTCTCATAGTTCCTAACAATTACAGTATGTTTTTTTTGTAAAATCTTAAACAAAGAGATTTTGAATCAAATTAAAGAAATGATCGTAAAGAAAATTGAGATTGTATAGCAAAATATTTTAACCAGTGTTTTCCCATTTGACATCGTATAAGCATTTAATTTTTTTATTATGAAGTAAACAATTTTTTAATTTTTTCCTCGTATTAATTAAAAATTGTTGACATTTTTCTTGCATTTTATAGAAAGAAAGAAAAAGCCTATTAGATAAAAAACGAAAATCTGTATTTACTAAAAAAGCAACAAAAAAACCGCTCACATAACCCTTTTTACTGTAAATATATATATTGTATTAGGAAAGCCATAATAATTAATTTTACATTCAAATGAATTTTTTCAATGTGAATATTATAAGAAAAAAATGCATTTTGTAATATAAATTAAGTTTTCATATCGTCGTTTTTTTTGTCTCATCCAATTGCGTTTCTATACACACATAAACCTCCCTTTTTTTATTATTAATTATTAATTATTATCATTATTATTATTAATTTCAAATTTTTCGTGAGATTTGACTTATTACTGAGTTAAAGAGAAAAAAGTGAAATGCTTTTGGCAGTTGCATCGTTATGACCAAAACATTTTAAACTATTTATTGTTATTTAAAAAAATCCATTTTTTAGAACAAATTTGAGAAAAATAGTTTTCATTGCATTTAACTTATATATAAATATATATATATATATATAAATATAAACTCTATAGAAAAACCAAATTTCAAACTATGTAAAATTAGCGATAAAAAAGAGTGATTTTTAATGATAATAATTGTAGACATTATGAAAAAAGACACACTATTCTGGTTCCTTCAACTCTCACTACTATAAAGGTAAACTTCAAATCACTTGTTTATTGAAATAGCCTTCAAAACTTTTTAAAGTTCCTACACTTAAATTAATTCTCCTATAATAATAATAAGAAAAAAATAATAATTCTCTTTATATAAAAAAGTAAATACTAATCATTAATGTGTATCCGGCCTTGTCTTTACATACTATAGGATTGTAATAACTTTTTAACTAAAAAATGAAAAAAAAATTATTTCATGCAAAATCATTGTTACTCCGCAAAAAGATTTTTACTTGTAATTTAAAATTTTAATACATTGCTGCGATATATTTCCAATATATATATATATATATATATATACAACAATAGTGTAGAAGATAATTATATAAAAGAGAAATGATGTGCTGTGAGAGAAAGGCTCTGGGGATGCAAATTGTTATTGTGATTCATAACATCAATATGACGGACGGGTCCGAACAGCTATTATTTACAGCGATTTTGTCCCTCTTGTTTTCCCCCACGCACTTCGTAATGTTATTGAAATATATATAAAATGAGATTTTTAATAACGAGTAAATCTCGCAATAAATGATTAAAAACGTGGGCCACCGTGTAGTCCCGCGTATAGTCTGTGTACGCCGTCAAAAGTGTAGATAATAAGTTTCTAAATGAATAGAATAGCTTTCTTTTTTGGACGTTGATAGTACCACACACATGGTTGTTGTTGGCTGGCGTTATAAGTTTACATACTGTATATATAACTAACCACAAGTTGACTTATTCTGTTTCTCTCCTTTTTTCTCTCTTATTTGTTCGTGTTGATGCTTTTATTCTTTTTTTCATGCAACTGTTTAAAGATAATTTCTCCGACTGCTTCATTTGGTCTTCTTCTTCTCTGCTGCTTCTCTCTTCTCTCTCCGCTTTTATTCCCGGATGTGAAGAAATGCAAGATATGAATGAAATGTCTTATTGCATGCAATACTGTGTGTGTGTGTGTGTGTGTGTGTTATGCTGTGTTTTGTTGTATAAGCGATGTTGTTATGTTATTTGTTTGAGTGGATGCCCTTCCACTCATTTTATTTTTTTCTCTCGCTCTATCCCTAAAATAATGTTGTTACGTTTACGTTACGTTTATACGTTTCTCTCTGTCCATTAAATTGGTTTTGTGTGGTTTGTATGTTTTGATTGTTGTGGAACGTATTTAGAGTAAACTCTCTTAAAAAACAGCCCAACCAACCAAAACAGACTCATTCCTCAAAAAAAAACCAAAATTATATTTATTGTGATGATTTCTATTCCCGGATCCGATCCTCATTTTTGCATTTTGCATCCCTTCATATTCTCAATTATTATTATTGTCTAATTTTTTTGTTGTAATTTTTGCTACTTTGTAACACCAAATGAAATAAAAAAATATGTTTTTTTTGTCAATTATTTGCTCACACATAGAAACATTAAAAAAAGAGAATTGAGAGCCTTTTTCTTTTATCTAAAATCATGCTATTTTATTATTTCTATAATTTTATGAATTTAAACTTTACATTTTTAGTTGTTTTTTTTGTATGTTATTTTGACATTTCCTGTTATGTGCATTTTTATCAATTCAGAAAAATTTTGTAATTTTAAATTGAAAACGCACTGAACTGCGACTCTGAAAAAATTATTGTGAAATTAATTGTAATAATTTTAAGTTTGTTTCGATTATTATTATTATTATTATTATTATTCTGTATAGTACAATATTATATATATATATATATATTATATATATACATTTATTATTATTATTATTATTATTTAAAAAATGTATTTGTAATGAAAAACATTATTAATATTAAGACTGAGATGCAACTATAAAAAGAAAATGAGAAGCGAGAAAACTTTTGTCATTTGCTTTATTATTATTATTATTATGAATTAATATTAAAATATTATTATTATTATTATTATTATACATACAGTCGTCCGTGTTTTAGCGGTGTGTGTGAGTGAGTGTGTGTGTGTGTATATGTGTGTGTGTATGTGTGTGTGTGTACGCGCTTTTGATCAATTGATTTATTTTTTGTATATCATATCATTTCATTACTATTAATATTAATAAGAAAATGGCACGTCATTTGCTATAAAAAAATTGCTGTATTGTGATATAATTTATTTCAGTTTTTTCTTCATTATTTTTTCTTTTTTCTCTCCACTACTATGCTCGCCATTAATTTCTCTTTTCTTTTCGCGTTTTATTTCTTTTCTTTTTTTTATTATTATTATCCTGCAAATGATCCTATGGTTGTGTGTGTGTGTATGTATGTGTTGGGTATTTTTGGTTATATTACAGTATGTCCCTTTAATCGATTTGAATCCAAGTAAGTAACAAAAAACTCGCAGTGTATGTACTTTTAATTTATTTTTTTTTGCTGCTATTTGTTACGTATGTGTTAAGATCAGTTGCATGCTATACTGCGAGGAATAAAACGGCTAAAAACCAGTATAGCATAGATTTATATTATAAATTATGTGTTATCTCTGAGTGCACTTTTTTCAGGTTAATTTCTTAGAATTCGTGTATAAGCTGAACATTACTGTATATATCGCTGCGAGTTTTCATATATCTTAGTCGATGACATGCTTTTACACGCAACCGTTACTGAATCAAGTTTACGAGAGTTAGCGAACACGTTCGCGATCGCAGCCAAACCCAATCGAGAGTATTGTGCGAGTCTGTAGTCCTGTATATTTATCAGTAAATAGGAATCTGTACTGTACATGAAAACTAATCTCTGTAAAGTTATTGAAAGTTATCGGTAGTGATATTGAAAAACACAGATAAACAAGTTTGAATATATATATATAGAATTAATAGTGTTTGCAATAGAGTTACTATAGTGGTGATACAGGTGTACATAAACAGTAGTGGTGTGTGTGTGTGTGAGTGTGTGAGTGTGAGTGTGCATGTGCTGAGAACCTCTAATTTTCATGAATTCGTGAATAGTATCGCTTGACTGAATTGTGAGTCGCAATCGCTAAAAATAATACCTCTCAATGTCTCTCAACCTCAACTCACATCACACCTCACACTTTTCTCGATACGTTTCTGTTAGCAAATCATCTTTTCGATTCCCCTACTGATACTAGTTTTTATATTTCAATCAAATGCGTTCAATATAAAAAAAATAGTTTAGCGAATAGTTTCTTAAAAAGTTCAAACCTTTTTTGTTGTTCAATTCGATCATTTCTTGTTTCAATTGGTTGGATTGTGTGGTGCATATAACTATTTTTTTCTCGCAGTAGTAAATGGAATGCCAATGTCTCGTTATATAATAAATGTTGCCAACCTGTCGATAGCTAATTCCCGCCTTAACCATTCTCCGTCCATTAAGATGATATTCTCAATTGTCCCTTAACTTTTGGCTAAACTCCGCGAATCAGTGCGATTACCAGCCGAATACACCCCCACTCCAAAGTCAACAACCGCCCGGAAATGAATCACATTAACTATATAATAATGATTATATTTTTTTTAGTGATCAGGCTCTATGTTTATTTATAATATCATGTTTTGCTTGACTAATGCAATCCTAATGATTATTCTTTGATAATGTTTTATTGTGCGCGTATATTAGTGGCCCAGCGTATCATAATTTTTTCGCGCGAAGGCTATATTTTAAGATTATGATACCGCTGATCATCTATTATAACGTTATTATTCGTTAAATTTGACAATTTTTTCATTAAGTGTATTTCACTTTTAGTAATGAAATTTTTCTGCGCCATATATACGTACACACAAAACTAAATTTAGCCTTTTTTATCTATAACTTAAGGGTCTATGTCTTCAATTATTAGAAAAGCATAAAATTATGTTTGCGTACATAAAACGTTATTAGTGTTTTAATGTGAGTGAGCTATAAGATAGAGTGAAGTAATTTGTGTTCATTATAGTGGAATAATGTAATTTTATAATTAGCATTTATCGGTAAACCAATTTTTATCTTTCGGTATTAACGGAAGCAATCAGTGGAAAGTGCCTTTTTGTCAGTACAGTTACTGCAGTAGTGGTAGTATTGGCGTTTATGGCATTGTGTATCTTTAAATGGAATCGCTAAAAGCTCTGTACGGCTCTTATAAAGAAGCATTAAGAATAGTATAGCTTGCGCTAAGATATGGCTTGAGCTAAACGACGTGTATGTAGGGTTTAACAAACGACTTATCGAATGTTTGAGGTCAGTACAAGGCGTCTCCATCCCATCAGTGAGAACTCTTAAACTCGATTATCCGTTTGCTAGTGGTCAGCAGATAGATTGCTTGATTCTCTAATGATAGCGCAATAGGGAGAGAAACAAAGTAGCAAACTCTAACATCACTCTCTCTCCTCTCTCTCTCTCTCCCGTGTTGTGATGCTGTGATGTAGTGATGTGCCCTTTTATCTTTAGTAGTTTTCTTCCAAAAGTAATATGTATTGCCAGCAATCCCTGGTTAACCATCCGAGCGCCACTTGTGATGTTAAATTGCTTAGCATTGCATCGCAAACCATTGCCAGTAAACGTATCACACTCCTCCTACTATTGCCACACATTATTTGTAATGCTATCAGTTTTATTGCAATTTGTTCACCAAAAAAAGGAAAGAGTCACAGACATGAGAGAGAGAGAGAGAGAGAGAGAGAGAGAGAGAGAGAGAGAGAGAGAGAGAGAGAGAGAGATTCTCTATACGAAATAAGTTATATTCAATAATAATAATGATTACAATGAACAAATGAAACATGATTTTGTTAACAATTTATTCTTTTTCTGTGGGTCTCATTATCAGGTGTTATATGTTATGAACCTATTTATAAAATCATTATCGAAACTTTTTATGAACGCACACGTATTTTTTGTTAGCGATAATACTATATCTATAATGTGTATATATATATGTATATGTATGTAGTCGTGGATTATAACGAATCATTAATTTGCATAACAATTGAACAATTAATAATTGAAGTAAATTTACATAAATTATAGTAAATCACATCATAATAGAATAGTGAACCGAAATATACAATTTACTAATATATTGCTACACAATATTATACGCTAATATATAATATGGAAGTAAGAGAACTTATAAATTATATTTCGTATTATATTTCTATTTCTCTTTTCGCTCTCACTATATCTTGAGAGCTTTGTCTCATTTGTCTGATATATGCTTAATATGCAGTTAGCATTACTACCCCTATTAGTGTTTTTCCCATTCTTGTTATATAACTTACGAACTGACTAATGATAACGCTATAGAAAAAGTGTACATACGGATATTTTCACTAATTGGAAACTGAAAGTCGAGAGAGAGAGAGAGAGAGAGAGAGAGAGAGAGAGAGAGAATTGCTATGCATTAATGGGTTATATAGCAACGACTCGACCCAAAGCCCAAACCCAAACTCAAACCCAACGACTCATGATTTGATTAGTGGAGCGAATTCTCTTTTCTAAATGAAGGTTCCAATTGAGGCAAAGGAAGAGAGATGAGCATTAAAAAAATTAAAGCATCGTTTTTTTCTCTATTTTATATTAAAAGAAAAATAAGAAAATGTATGGAAATGGCGTTTCTTTTTTAAGATAAATAATCGGTTTTTGATATTAACTATAATACAATTATTTTTGATAATAATTAATAGCGAAATAAAAATTAAAGACGAAGCAAAAAAAGCCAAAATAGTTTTAACGAACAACAAAAAACTTTTAGCATAATTATAGTAATAATAATAATTTCATTGCATTTTGGTGGCAAAAATTGTAAAAATCCCTTCTTTTCAGACTAATAATATCGATCAAGTTTTTTATGCGTTAGTGAGTAGTTTGGAGAGAGCGAGAGAGAGGGAGAGGGAGAGAGTGGGAGAGAGGAAGAGTATAATACAAATACATGTATGAGCATAAAAATCAATAAATGACTTCAATGCTTATATATATCTGACCATTCATAATAGTATTGCATAAGCGACAAACACATTGGCATAACACAACACACACACACACATATAACGCGTTTTTGGTATTAATTTTTGAAGAAAAAAAGTTCTTTCTTTCTCTCCCGAAAGAAAAATAATGCACAATTTTTGATATATGAATGGAAAAAACAGAGAGAATTTTTTGATTGTATGTTTGAACCGGTAGTCGTTAAAAGTTATTAAATTTTGGTCTTTTGTTCAAATGCCATAATATTCTTCATTTCATCATCGACTTTCATAACTAGAAGAGAGCGACTTATTGGCGCCCCAGAAATTACTTGGGCTCTAATTTTCTTTGAGATTTTGCCAGACATGATTGGATAATTATCATCATCAATGAGCTCGTTGCCGATCGACTGTAAAATAACACATTTTTAGTATCCGTATGAAAACAAGCACCAATAGTAGAAATAAAGAGCGAGAGAAAGAGAGAGAGAAAAAAAATAAGAGAATTAACTTTTCGATGCATTGGTTGTAGTATTTGTAGTAAAGTTGTAGTAGCTTTCGCTGTTATAGTATTTGTAGTACACTTTTATAATAGAAAATGCATAAGGAATGTCTGTGTTATTCATTCGTCAGTGATGTGCTGTTTTCGGCTCTGTGTGGGCATTCATTCTGATTTATCAAATCGTCCCCTGTCTGTCCCCCTCTTCCTCTCATTCAGTAAGCTTTAGTATTCCCTATTTTCTTCCGGAGAGAGAGAGAGATAGACTGAGTGAGTGAGTGAATATGCTTTAAGCGAATGTGCTTTGCATTCAATGCAACAAAAAATAGTTAAAACATCGTCCATTTGCATAAACGTTCAAGTATTGCACACATATGTCCGCTCTTCAAAGAATTATCTGAGTTTGTATTTTCCATTAGTCTGGATAATGCGCCCAATGGTGTACTCGAGTGGAGACAAAGAAAACGATAACAAAGAATAGTTAATATTAAATACATAATATAGAGAAATGATATGCATGCGGATATCTTCTCTTTTTTAATTTTCAAATCTTGGCATTGCTGAGAGAATGGCTTCGGGCTATTAAGCAATTAAAAGAAGAGAAAGATCCGGTTTCTTGATTTAAAAATGTTTATGAATATTAACACCACAATAACTTTTGCTTCTCTCTCTCTCTCTCTCTCTCTCTCTCTCGTCGGTATGCACTTAACCGTTCGGTAAATGGTGTGGTCATTAAATTTTTGTGAATGCGCTGAAAGTTGATGAACTTAATGGATTTTTTAGACTTGCGCGTAATTCACAAAAACTCAAATGTGACCATAATATCAAACTGCAGCTATCATTGTAATGAGTGTGCCAAAGCTTTAAGCAACTTTCGATTATTCCATTGTGTCAATGAGGGAATGAGGTGGAGGTACTGCTGTAGAATAACTTGTAAACATTAAGAGCTACCCATGATTGAGAGTCAGTCCACAATATCAAAATTATTTTTCTGTTACCATAGTAACGAGATGAGGATAGAGGATAGAGATGTGGGGAAAAAACTAAGTGAAGAATGAGTGGAGAGAGAGAGAGAGAGAGAGAGAGAGAGAGAATCGCGTTAACATTTCTGCATCGCATTGTCTATTCAAGCGAAACTGTATAGAATATAGAAAATTAAGCGAACGAATAGATGGAACACTAAGAAATGAAATAAGTTGAATGAAAGCAAACTAAATAAAAGGAAAGAGATATGAGGAGACAACCCTTAGATGGACAACGGGCTATTCTTTTGTCTTTCGCATTATATTGTAGTTTTTCAATGCAACGAAAAAAATAAAAGAAATTTTTATCAAAAATAACAGACAATACATTCATTGTGTTTGTGAGAGAGACAGAGAGACAAAAAGTGTTTGCGAGTGTATGTGTGCGCAGTATGTTTGGTGCGATTCGTATGCCGTAAACTGAAATTATCAATAGGTCTTGTAATTACCAAATGAATGCTACTTTGATTATAGAAATCGTTGTCTTGGTTTTCCGAATATTAAATCGCTTCTCGTGCGATAGAAAATACACTATACCATGGATTTTTTTTAGTGAAAAGTAATTTTCCCATCATTTCTTTTATCAAAGAAAAAAATTCCTATGAAATTATAAAATGTATTTTGAGATAAAAAAATTCCTTATAATTAAAATACATGAATTTGAGTAACACAGCGCGAAAGCAACGCCGCTTTCCCCAAAAACGTCTCCCCATTGGCGCAATGTCTTGAGAATATTGACATGACTTGCTTTTTATTATTATCCATCGCTCGCAAAACTGCATAACATAAAACCTTGCCGTAATTATAAATTATCGCATGAAAGACAAACGCTAACATAATGGCAACGTAATCATAATGCTTTAGAGCCTACAGTTCAATGCTTGCCGACTTGTGTAACATGCTATAAGCCATTCTATGATACTGTATGGCATAATTAAAGTGCCATATATTAATTAATTACATAATATAACATCATAATCATTAATGGAGCACTTAGTTTAGATGTAAGGATAATGACTGTTTTTTTTCCTAATTATGGCATAACTTTTCCGTAAGCTTTAGAGTTGTTTGGAGCTGTTCGCTATTAAACTATAAAAATGATTATAATGACTGTGAATACTGTATAACAAGAAAACCGCAAATAGTGACAAAATCCCACCCTCGATACATACTTTTCATTACAATGTCTCTCGAAATACTTTTTTTTTGAAAATCGTATTTTCGCTTTTTGAGCCCAACTATTTTTTTCTTGTCCGTCTCATCCTTTACGCTCCATTGAATATGGAAAGAAAATAGAGAATTTCTCGTTAAAAATTGTTATTACTTTTGCGAAGTATCTTTCGTGTCCAGTTAAAGAGTTTTTTGTTATGAAGAAAGTTTTTTTTTGTGCGTATGATGACGAACGGAGAAGCATAGAAATGAAATGAAATGCAATGCACTGTTGGCTCAAGTCTTGAGGGGGAATTGTAATTTGAACGGAGAAAAAAGTTTTTACAAAAACATCTTTGAACAAAGTGAAATCAAACGAAATGCTAGTCTCAGATGCGTATGGAATGGACAGCTTTTCCAATTGAAAAAAGGGGATGTAATTTAGTCTCGATATACACTTGCAATACTGTGTGCGTGTGTGTGTGTGTGCCGTACTTTAAAGTTTATATCATAATATAAAATATGGAATCCCCTAAAGGTTTGCAAACGTTTGGGCGATGGACATCATTTGGCATCAATAGGAAAGCAAACAAATCTATTTTGTTAACAAAAAAATATAAATGCCTCTCTTTTAGAGAGTTGACGAACTTGTTTATCACCTTCAAAATTAAAACGACTCGTCAGGCATTTCTTCTTCATTTTTTTGTTAAATGGAGAAACTCCCACACCCATAGATTCATATCTGACTCAATTCATCAGTGGATGTCTTGGAAAATTAAGGAAAAATGCTTTTTGAAAAAAGCTAATATTTATTGAGGGACATTGTACTATCCGATCGTTTATGCATATTTTATATATATTACAGTTGCGACGTTTGACGTTAATCTATGTCCACCGGTGGGGAATCAACAGGATTTATAAAATTAACAATTTCTGCTGTATATGTTTGGAAAAGTTTTATTCTCCATATCTAGTTTGAAACATCTTTAATCCTCCACTCTCTGGGTTTTTAAGTATAGCAACGCCTCACCTAATCTGAATATTTGAACAGGATTTTTTTACAATGAAAATGAAATAAAGATAGTGATTTCCCCCTGGTTTGCGATGATATTGAATCCCCGAATCATATGATGCTATATTTGTGGTGTTGTCGACCCCCACTTTTGGCGCCGTCCACGTAATAGCTTTGACGAGGCAACTAACTATTAGGATCCTTGTTATTACTGTAATTACATCTCAGTTTCGTAGCGGCTCGATTCACTCTGATGCTTGAACTGAATTGTTGTGAAATCAAAGAAAAAACTCCAGTCTTTGCCACTATCGTCCCCTACTCTTGTTAAAATTCTTTTATATCCTTATTCTGGCTAAGTTTCTTGTTATATCACCATCTCTTGATGCGCCTCCACGATCATTGTATGCATCAAAAAAAACCAGAAAGACTCAGTTTTCGGTGCAGTGACTCTCTCTCTCTCTCTCTCTCGCACTCACTTACTCTCACATTCACTCACTTTTTTTTACAACAACGATAGCTTTTAGTGCTCGCAATAATAAGGGAATAAACTCTCAGTGATGTTTAGGTATGCTTTTGCTTCTCACTAAAGTATTATCGCTACACATATTTATTTTGCATTCAATAGAGGAAAAAAATCACTTCTCTATTCTCTATTTTTATTGTACTTATTTTTCATTATTTTCTTTATAACTAGAAATTTTTATTCTCTAACGAGTGCAACTTTTTTAACGAAATAAAAATTATTATTATTATAAAATATTTTTTGGTTAAATATGAAAATTTTTCAAATTTAAAGTTTTTAAACACATTTATTAAGGTAATGATAATAAATAAAAGTTATCATTAAAAAAAAGTAGTTTTCAAAACAAACAAATAAAAATTATTTTTATTAATTAAATTAATTGATAGAGAGATAGCTAACCTGTTTAATAGCTTGTAATTAAATGTGTATTACATGTTATTCACAGCAATTACTGTCTTAATTAAATTTTTTTGTTCGGTTGTTTTCATTTGCGGAAGTTTTTTTTGCTTGCTTTGCAGAAATAATAAGATAAAAACAAACTCTCATGAATTTGACATTTTAAACTGTTCTCTTCCTCACCCACACCTTCTATGACTGATTCAGGAATTGATTAAAATAAATGGCTGACCAGTTAGAGTAAAGTACGGAATAATTATAAATTAGGAGTTTTTATTTAAATAATTATTGAATACTTTTAAACCGATAATAAATCAAAAACTTTTTAAATCAAATTTTAATATTTAAATATTTCATAATTAATACGAAATGATTTAAATTTGATAATTTATTAATAAATAAATGGAGCCAAAAGTTAAAATGTATCGGTTACCATCACACAGAAAACAAATAAATTTAAATGAGAAATCAGATTACAAATAGAAATATAACTGCCAAAAGTAGCAAAATAAATTTCGAAATGACTAATTTGATATATCCGACTGTCAATTCCTCCCATCGAAAAGTGAAAATATAAGTAAAATAATGATTATTGAAGTCCTTTTTCGGCTTTACTATAAATATAAATTGAGATTTAAGTTTTAATCAATTTTTTCTCCATTTATTTTCGAAATGATTAATTTAAAATATTCTAAATATAAAGTAATGATAATAAATGTTTTTTATGTGTTTTATAAGCAATGTTCAGAATAGCGTAACGTTTTATTTTATACTTTTTGCTCTCTTTCTCTCTCATTGTACGTTTCAATGGTTGAAATGATGTAATGGTGTTATTATTACCGCATTCATATATATATTCTTAGGTGTACTTTCGCTAACCTTTGTTTGAACAATTAAATGCAATATTACTATATAGATATACCCGAACAATAAAAACTGCGAATATATATATCTGTTTAGAGCTGCAACTTTGGTTGCTATTTAAAAGTAAAGCAGAGCAGTAAGTCTACATTTTTCGTAATGATCATTAGTAATACTTCGATGAAAATTGACCATTAAAAGAAGTCGACAACGAAAATAAAGCGATTATTATTATTATTATTATTACGATTACTATTATGATATTAATGCTGAAGTTAGCTTTTTTCAGGGTATCAAACATTCTACATATATATATATATGTATGTATATGTATATACACATATACAATCATAATATAATGTGGTAATGAACTTTGTTGTTGCAACTTTTTTTCTGACTATCATTAGTGGCCTATCATTATTACATCTTAAAAAATTTTTCTCTTCTATTCTTTGTGTTGTCCCCCATTTATAGTATTTTTTATATAATATTCAAATTCGTGATTGGGAACACCCCAATGGTCGTGCAATTTTATTGTTGAGCGTTGAGTCGCCTCTAAAACTTTACTCTTTCATTATTATAAGATAGAGCTAATAACACCTATTTGCAATAGACAGGATAATTACACTCACCTTTTGAAGTTAAAGCTAATTTTGGGCATTTCGGCTCTGTATATGTCCTTCAGGCAGTGATGTGCTTGTGTTTGAGCTGAAGCTGCGATGGCTATAATTACTGTATCAAATTATGGCATTCACCTATTCAACTGAATTTGGGGATTGAGACTCTAACCGAACCAGACTATTGAACACTTACCAATGGTGGGGGAGTTCAAAACTTTTAAACATATATATAATCACTAATATCAGTTAGAGAAAAAGTTAGAAAAAACAGGGGAATCCGAATCAATGAGACTTTTTTTAGAAATCTCTATATATATTGCGAGTAAAAGAGCATCTCTAATGCATAGCATTGTAACAGTTACAAGAAAGGTACAAAAACTTCTGCTAATCACTAGATTCATAGTGCATTCGCCAGACTTGGGACAAAAATTTGCCTTTTTTTCTTTAAAAGAAAAAAATTTCTGACTTGAAATGAGTGCCGGTTATTATAAGGTTTGAGTGGCGGCGGTGGTGATCAGCCAAACAGAACCACCTACTGAAGAAAACTCTCACTGACGAGTCTCAGTTATCAATATATATATATAACTTAGATTTATATAAAAGCTTATAGAAATTTATATAACGAAACAAACTGCCAGCGATGTGATATCCTTGAAATGTAATTGCAACTGAAATTAATGTTTGATATTACTTTATGCCAACTATCGAATGACATTTCCAAACTTACAAAGTTGTTGCGAATAAGAACATAACAAATACTGTGCACAAAGAAGTTTTTCAAATATTATCACTAATACTACTACTACTGCTCTCTCTCTCTCTCTATCTCTCCTCCGCTCTCCTCTTTGCTTTCCTCTTCGCTCTCTCTTTCACCCACACACAAACACACTCTCATTAAAATATAAGATTAAAAAATCCATTTTTAAAAATAATAAATGAATAAAAGAAAAGAACTAAATTCACAATTAGAGTATAAAAACTTTAGTTGCTATGAAGCGCGTGAGAGATGATTACAAGAAACAGTGCAAATATAACTTAGTTTTTTTTTGTTTTCATTCAATTTCTTTTTATTATTTGCACATTTGCTTTTAATGCTCGCTGCAGTGAATGCTAAGTCTGTTGAGTCTGTTGACAGGTAATTAGAAAAATGCATTCAACGTAGCAAATAATGAGAAAAACAATATTACCCGAACGCTTTTTTTCCTGCAGCACTCTTTCAATTATTAATTACACTTCTGCTGCTTCTGCCGCTTATGCATACACTGTTATTCTGTTTCGTAATAAGTCTTTTGTTCGAATCCCAGAGAAAAAAAACTGCACACACTTTAAAAGTGTGTGTGTGGAGTAAATGAAGATAAAATGTTTACACCGAAAATTAATTAGATATTCCGCCCATTTATATACAATGAAGAAAAAACACGAGGAAAATATCCTACCGTAAAGTAATATAATTTGCTGTTAATTTCAAGCAACATTAATAATTTTAAAAAGTTTAATTGACTTTGATAAACGGCTATATAGCGGAGTAATTTTTTAAAACAGGTAAACAGCAGTTTTTGTTTTAGAAAAATAGTTTCCGAAAATAAACTTGATAGCAATAAATACGGTAATATAAATTATATATATTACTTTCTGATCAGAATTTTGTAGCTATAATTGCGTATTTAAATGAAAAGTCAATTTTTTAAAAAAACAACATTTAATAGTTATTATATTCGTAATGCAGTTATAAACATTATTTAGCGGTAAATATATGCGTGGAAAAAATGCAATATTATAATTTACAAATACACGGCATAAAAACTAATTCAAATAATGGCCTGTATTTTTAAAGCAAATATAAATATATTGCAATGTGTGTCGCCGTTTACACTAATTTTACTTACTTTAGGAATATTTTGTCGCAAAAAACAGCAGCACACACGGAGGGAGGGAGGGAGAGAGAGAGAGAGAGAGAGAGAGAGAGAGAGACCATTTTATTAGTTTCATTTTAAAAATAAATTATAGCTTGTGTATTTGAAATTTCCGTTCATCACAGAATCGCTATTATATTTTCCTCTGCAAATGCGTGTCCTCTTAAAGTTTGTATTTTAGTGCTTTTTGTGTCTAAAAATTTTTTCTGACATTAATAAAGAGAAATGAGCTAAAAAGCTGAGAGGAAAAACATAAATGCATCTATTATTTTAAAATTAGATGTCATTGCTTTCATTTTTGCCCAAAAACTCTGTTATTCATAGATAGTTTAGATATTGTTGGAAATAATTTAAAATACATTAAATCAAAATAAGTTAAGTCTTTTATGAATAAAATTATTCGCGACAGAAATAGACTGCGCGTTCTTTTTTGTTCTGCGAAAAGTTATTGATTAGTAAATTATTGATTTTATGTCTTATACTTTTAATATGTGCGCTATAATACACTATTATATACACATCTGTTTTTCCCTTAATTAAAATCTGTTTTTATTCTTTTGTGTAATATTATTAATTACTTTTTCACACTGCGTTTAACTAATTAGTCAATGAGACTATAATTATCATAAGCCTTTAGCGGTTTAAACATAATCTGTAAATGTGTTTTAAGAGGAGGGGTGGAGAGAAGGGAGAGTGAGCGAGTGAAAGAGATGTAGAAGTGTGGGAGATAGCTGTAAATATATGTCGGTTACTTATACTTTAATGAAGCTTTTAATTTGTGCAATGTATTGAATATACGGTTTTTTGTTTCGTTTACACTTATCGCATGTACAGCGCAGTTACATTGAAATAATATTATTTTCTTTTGTCTCACCTGTTCTAAGTCTATATTTCCTTTCACTTAGAAATATCGCTTTTCCTTTTATTATTATTACACATTATGATTAATATACAACAAAGAGGTAGAAGTGACTTTGGCGCCCAACATAATGTGCTACAGTTCATAATGCAATAAAGTGTTGTAATGTTGTGCATGATTGTATTCTACGTTAAGCAATGCTACTATTTTTTCTTCTCCCTCTCCCTCTCTGTTTTCTAATATCATATCATACTCAAAACAACAAAATGAGAGGAAAATATATAACAAAAAAGAAAAGAAAATAATATTATTATTACTTTACATTTGTGGGATAAATAAATGGTAGCAAAATAAAAATATATATATATGGTATATATATAGTATACGGTATACAAGCACAATACAAAACAGAGTTATAGAAAGTTAATTGGATATATGAGATAAACTTAGTTTCTAACATTACAAAGAAATTGTGTTATTTCTTATAACATTTTGTGGTCATTTAGTAGCATATTCACCATCATAAAACATAAAACATTATATAACTTTTTATTTCTCATATTTACAGCGATGCTAACATTAATTCAAATTTAATTATGTTTTTTAAAAAAGCGAAAATATCTAAAAATAGATACAGAAAATTGAATTACTATTACGCTAACTCATAGATTTGACATTTTTTTGTTATCGGATCATCATAACCCTAAGGCAGCACCGAATAGAATAAGAATGAATAGGAGTGGTTATGGTTTTTATTCTTTTAGGGCTTATTCAACATAAAAATCAAAATGAGCTCATTATTAGCTGCCGTTTTTATTTTTATAATAGCTTTGACATTATGTTTTGAATATCAAAACTTAATTGAATACCAGATCTATTTTTTTGCTTTTGTCAGCTATTTTGCGCGTAACAAAAATTTGTAACTAAGTTTAACTGCGTGCATATATTTACTTATTATTTATTTATGCTCAATACAATCTATAAAATTAACGTACACTGGTATACGATGTGTGCTGTATATAATACATTATCTTAGTTTATGGTAGATATATCGTACCATTTTTGTTTACTATGAAAATTGAACACTCAAATAAAGATGTGTGAAAACCATTTCGTCAAGTCTTTGGACCAAATTTTTGTTTGCATTTAAGTAAAAGAGAATTCATTTTCCGATGTTTTTCCCCATTTTTTTTCGCTCATTCGTTCAATATTCAGCGTGAGTTGATATAATTCAATGTTGAGAGTGAGGGTGGGAGAGGGAAAAAATCTATGCTAAATACCATAGATTTTCTAGGGGGAGATGGAGAGAGGGAGGGAGAGAGAGAGAAAAAAGTAGGGAGAAAAAATCATTGAACTTCTTGTGCATGCATTCGCATATAGATATCTTTTTTTGCCAGCCGTAGGCTTTATTACAAATGGTAATCTTTGGTGCTCCTGTTGAGACATTATTGATTTGTATTACCCAAGAGTTCGCGTTTGAGAATCACATTTTGCAACAATACCTTGGCTTCACTGTAACATTTTCTTTATTCTTGTTATAGTATAAAAAGACAAAATTTAATTTTAACGTAACGTATCAGTTGTTTGTTACGAATATCTGGCAGTGCTATTGCAACGCGATGTATGCCACGTGATGCTTGAGTTTGTTATTTCCTTTAACTTTTATATTATTCGCTTTCGCTCTTTATTTGTTATTTTGATGAAAAACTATAAAAAGAGGAAAATCGAAATAAAAATCACGCTTAAAGAAAATAATTTTCAAAATATTTCTATTCTTTATGCAATAATATTTTTCTATTTTATGTATGAAATTTAAATTTTAAAAGAAAGATACCCTTCGATGAACAAGAATATTATGAGTTTTTTTGGCGATATATTAAATACTTAACACTTTTCAGAGTAAAGTTTTATAGCATATGAGACAAAAAAAATTTCTTATATGAAACTAAAAACAAAAAAAAATTGACATTAAACTACTTGTTAGAAATTTGGAAGACTTTAAGCTACAGTCAACATATATCACTAAATTTATAGCGTATTCAGCTATATGTATCATCGCTAGTGAATCCTTTTTTACCGCTTTATATTCGTTTTAAAAGAGTAACAAGCAATACATCATCGGGTTTGACAGGAACCAGACCAAAACGATTTGCATTTGCGAACGCAATGCACAACTAGTTTATATAACAATATTTATATGACTGGAAGGGGAGATTGAGGTGAGGCAAGCGTTCGCAGATGAAATGCACTGCAAGCACTTTATAAAAAGGGTTAATCGTTCTCATATGATAGCTAAACATTTTTATTGAGTGGAGGGCACAAACACATACAGTGTAGAGAGAAAGAGAGAGAGAGAGTTAGAGTTAGCTTACTGTTCAGTTAACTGAGAGCGAGAGTCTATGTGTTTAAATGAAGAGTGAGATTGAGATTCTTTAGAAAAAAAACATGCGAAAGTTAACACCAATATCTATACAAGTAAAGCACTATTACTTGCATTTGCCATTTACTTCATGTCTCTTTTACTTTTATGATAGGCTTGTCGTGTACTTGTGAATAGTGATTATGTAAAATAAGGTGATGCCAGTATAACAGTATATAAGCTATAAATACGAATATATATATATTGTATAACTTTATAAAAATACACGAAACAGTCCGTCAATCATATCGAAATCGGCTAAGTCTTCATGTGTAGCTTTAACGTTAATAAGTGGTGCAACTTCTTATCTGCATTTCATTAGGGGTATAAGCTTTTGCTCGCAACGAAAATTTTTTAGCGGTATACAGAAAAAATCGTGAAAATTCCCACTGAGACATACAAATTTGAAGATCATATAAGTTTATATTATGAGAGAGATATGCGAATATGTAAACCTTATTTTTTACTGCTTCTCTTTTCGCATCTCTCTCTTCTATAATTTTTTTGTGCATTTCTCTCGATTTAATTCAACTCTCGCACTCACAGCTTTGCATTCATTGATTTTTTAATGCTCGTGTGAGGGAATTTGTGATGAGAGAGAGAGAGAGAGAGAGAGAGAGGAGAGGGATGGGGTCTGTAGTGAGAATGGAAGCCAAGCGATTTTTTCTTCACTTCTTTCAGTATTGAGTTGCAGTTTTTTGCTCATTGCTCTCTAATATTACAGTTTGCTTTGAGCCGTAAAAAATGCTTGAGCTAAAGTAATGCCTTACTGACACATACACATATCTGAGTACAGTAGTGTGGCATTGGCGCAAGCACTATGAGAGCTGAGAGCTTGTTTTCAAGCCTAAAGCTTGTTAACTCCTTTTTTGAATGCGACGCTATTCCATGTTATTAGCGGAGGACGAGTCTCTCTCTGTTGTAAATTATTGCCAAATTACTGTACATGCAAATGAAGCTTATATAAAGTATAGGTTTAGATTAAAAGAAATGTGACGTATAATGAGAAAACTAGAAAAAAGCAGTTGCGAAGCAATATCGAGGGGAGTATAACCAAATGAATAGAAAAGCTCGAAAAAAAACTAAATTAATTAGAAACTTTTATCGGAGTCATCCATCTTAAAGTTAGGGCTCTAAGTAAAGTGATTAAAAAGTATTTCACTTTTCGATTTCAATTTCCAAACATAAAACAGCTTTACAGTGGGTGCGCCAAAAAAGCAGAGACAACTTTGAAAAGTAGTCATAAGTCGCATTACCCGTATAGCGAGAGTTAGAGAGAGAGGGTAACCATCACTACCACCCACTGCTTCTATGGATGACACTGAAAAATGGACAACTGTGACCAGAATATAATTTCACTGATTCGAGCGAATGATATGACGTTAGTTTAAGCATATCAATGAACAAAAAACTGTATGTCTCACATGGTTAGGCATTAGCAGTGCCATCGCTCTGCACCAGAAACTACTGATAACATTCACTATTACTATATTGTTATACTTTTACAATCACTTCAGCATCACTTACTTCGTTACTATTTTCGGTTTACTGTTTTCATGTATATTTGATGTCCAACTTTTTCTTTTCGTTTTTGTTTTGCTGCATACATATATATGTGAATAGATGGCTGGGTTATATTTTTTGGTCATCTCATTGATTGATTGATTGAGAAAAGAAATTCTGAGCTAAAACTTGTAGAATTTCATGTTCACTGAGATTTGATTCCCCCAAACGATACACACTGTCTCTCCCTCTTTCATTCGCCTTATACGCTCAAATGAATAGCAAAAGCGAAATGTCATATTTGTAAGTCAAAATGAAATAAAGAAGCGAAGCAGCAGTGAACGAGAGAGAGAGAGAGAGAGAGAGAGAGAGAGAGAGAGAGAGAGAGAGAGAGAGACCCAGAGTGTGAGATCCACAAGAAAAGAGAATATGAGAGAAATACTTTCATTTTTTTCTCTCATTGTTTGAGATTAGACATAAGTAAAGAATAGAAAAGAGAGAAATGGGGGAAAACAACATCAAGTATTGAAGTGAAATGAAAAAAGTTATAGTATTTTAAGAAAAGTTGAGTTGAGTGGACTTTTTAAACATTTAATGCGTTTGCATCACTAACTAAAGCCGGATCTCATGATAATTGCATATACTTGAGAGAAAACTGTAAATTTAGTATTTTACTTGTATTTTTATGTCTCTCGCATGCTGTGATGTTTCATTGAACACCTGAGCCCGAGTAAAAATCTGGTAAACTTATCTTAACGAGGCATCAAAAAAGTTTAGAGGCAACAAAAAACTCAAATGCGAAAGCAAAAGCGTATTTTGGGTCCTGATTTTAGCGACGACGACACGCTTCTTGCATTGCTTCACGAACGCTATTCCATCGCATTGCACACACAACACACACGCCCTTACAACCCAAAGACATGAATTCTAATGCCACTAAATGCACATTTTTATATCTTTCAATGCCATTCATTTGCTATCTTTATGCCAAAACTTTACTAATTGCGGTGATCTTTATTTCTAAATTTATATCTTCGTTTTTTCTTCTCTCTTTTCACTTTCCCTTCAACCTATTTTTGAAAACATTTAGCTCCACCAGTAAATAATGGATCTGTCCCTTCAGTACCAAACTCGGCGCAAGTGGCACCGAATGCTGCAGTACTTCAGCACCAACAACAGCACCAACAACAACAACAACATCATCAGCAGCAGCAACAACACCAACAGCAACAACAGCAGCAGCAGCAACAACAACAACAACAGCTTCAACAGCAATCACCGATACAAGTGCAGCAACAACAACAGCAATCATTCTATGCGGACACAAGTAATATGTACGGCACACCACTTAGTTTGCTACAACTGCCACCATCAGCGCTTCCGGAGATTACCAGCAAATTAAATCAGTTTGGCATTAGTAGTGTACGGTTCATGCAAGACGGACGAAGCATAGACGAGCTAAGATGTGTTATCAGCGATTTAGACTTCAAAATGATCAATGAATCGGACATTGAAGTGGGGTTTACGTGCAAAAAATGCCATATGACATATCCCGCAGAAGTACTCTGTTTGGGTCATCAGCGCGCAAGTTGTTTCGCTAAGCAAAGCGCTGACATTAAGGCCACACTAAAGTTAGTACAAATTTATATCGAGTGCCGGTCGTGTCACGAAAAATTTGCTTCCATTGTTGAGTACAAGTTTCATTGCGATTGTGATAGACATATAAAACGGACGCAGAAATACGTGCGCGCGAATGTGAACGCAAACATTACGCCAAACACGCACGCCAGCAGTGGTGTATCCAATAGCTTATCCAACGTCAACACCATGAACACCATGAACACGATGAACACGATGAACGCCATGAATGCTATGAACACTATGAACACCATAAACGCTATGAACACTATGAACACCATGAACAACATGAACTCGATTACGTCGAATGGCGGCACACAAATGGACAATGCGTCAAACAATTTGAACGATATGGCCACGCTTTTTATCAATGGGAACGATGCAAATTTAATTAATTACTTGACTAAAAATATGAACGTTGCCGCGCAATCGGTTTCATTCAATTCAATAAGTGATGCCAGCCATTGATGCCATCAAAATCGCAATAATTACTATTTGATGAGATATAGAAAAGAACAACTTTTTTGTTGTCTAATACATTGATTGTTGCAAATAAGTTGATTAATTACTTGTTTACACTATAAAAAAAACACAACTACTAAAGCAAACAAAAGTTTTTGACAGTTTGCGATCTTTTTTTAGTTTTGTTCATATTTCACTCATCACATTGTGTGAGAGATGAAAAATAATGAGAGGATAATAAAAGGGGGAGAAACTAGAAAAAAAGTTAACGTTAAATATATATATATTATATATATATTGTGTTCCTTTAATTAACACAACACAACACAAATATTAAACAAAACACTTGCGCTAAAAGCGAAGCAGAATTATAACTATTGCGCTGAAACAATATATTATAAGCAATTATATCAAAAAACAAATATATCAAGTTTGGGCACAAAAAAATATGAGAACATTAATTAGGCTGACATTAGCGAAACTAAAAAAATCTGTTAATAAGACTAACAAAAACAAAACAAATATATATGATGATGATATGGGCAAAAAATATAACTTATTATTATTATAAATAGTATTATTATTATTCTGCTTATTATTTCTCAACAAAAAATAATAAGAAGAATAACAAAAAATTATACTAAACTCTTAATACGTTCCTAAAGTTGAGGATATGTTTAGCAAAAAACTTGCGGGTCATATTAATTGCAAACTAAAAAAAAGATTATTGCGTTTATTTTGATGATACAAGTGATCAACGGAATCATAGTTACTTTTTCTTGAAATAAAAAAAATAAAATATAAGCTATAACAAAGTTTTTTCTATCCTCAACTTTCAACTATTGAAATAATAATGAAAAAAAACTATTTCCAACTATTAAAAAATTTAATAAATAAACAAAAAAAATTACTATGAGACAAAAACTGTCAATCAAGTTCCTGCTTTTTTATAAAAGAAAAAAAATATTGTATTAGAATAAAAAAATAATGCATTTTATGGATGCTCTACACATATATAATGAATCGAAAGTTTCCTTTTAAACAAAATTATATTACTTTTTCCCCCTAAAAATACAGTTTGTGTGATTAATTGCTCTATTTCTAAAAAAACACATATTTAAATAAAAATTTCATTGCAGATAACACATACACACACAGACAGACACACACGTACATAAAACACATACAGAACCGAAACATTTACATAGACATGAGATAAAAATTATACATAATTATTGTAATAATGTGAATGTCGTTTGTGTCGATCATAACACAATATTTTAGGAGCAAAAAAGGTGTTCTAACGAACAAACAAAATGTTTTTTTTAGAGAAAGTATACACACAGTCACATACATACATATATATACACACAGACACGCATTCATACAGTCTTACACACAAACACAAACATAAATACAATTTCTCAATCGCATTGTAATATTTGACAAAAAAATTGAAACATTCCTTGGTTTCAAGACTTAGTTACATTAATAAGTAAATATATATATATATTATATAAATATATGACAACGTATTATCATTATTACTATTAATAATTGTACAATTGAATATTAAACTCTCGCCCGAAATATATAATATATATATATAGTTCGGCGAATTCCAGTTCCTATTTGATGCTAAGTCAGAATTTTAAATGAAAATAATGAGAGACATAACATATTGTTTTTCTTTTTCTATAAAAAAGAGCGATTAAGTAGATAATTATTATATAAAACCCCCGCAATTAACGACATTTATTATTATTATTAATTATTATTATCCACACTCCGGTGCTTTTTTATTACGCAATTTGTTAATTATGTTGTGGAATTTGAGGTGCATTATTACGAATAAAACACGTTGCGTGCAATACTATCCACCGAAATAAAAAGGATAAAACTCTGGTATTAAAATAAGGCTTTGAACCCTGTTTTTTAAATAAATATACTCTTTTTGTGTTTTACTATTTCCCCATTTCTTTTTTATAATTTGAAGTAAACACCACACAAACAGACACATCACACACATGCATACGACATAACATCACACACACACACACACACAACAAAGAAAAACTTATTAGTTATATAATTAATTGCTACCGTAGAGAAAAAACAAACTTATTAATTTTTAAAAGTTCAATATTTAATGGTAGAAGAATTATTAATGTGAAACTAGGAGATCATGATAATTGAAGGTATTGGTGTAAAACATTTATTTTTACGCTTATTTATCATGAAAAATTTTAACTGTATACGGTGTGTAGTTGTGCTTTTTCAAAAACAAACATATACTAATTTTGTGTCACCCTATCCTATTGATTTTTTAATTATTATATTTAATTTTTGATATAATTTTTTTAAAACGAAAAAAATACATAAAAACAATTGTAATTTATATGATATTTAATGATTTTTTTAATTTAATATCAAATATTAAGTTTTTGAATTAATTTTTAATTAACCAGATACTAAAAACTATAAAACAGATTTAAATCAACAAACAATAAAACAAATAATGTGGTCCGTTTCAACATTATATATTATCGTCTCAAATTCTACCTCAGACTATGTAATAATTAAGTAATTATTTAAAAAAACTCTGCACTTATTAATTATAAATAATGATAAATGAAAACAAAAGTTCCTAAAAATAATAAAATTTTTAAATAAAGGACCGCATATATTGATTCCTAGTTGAAATATTTTATTAGTATTTTATTCATTAAAATTAAAAATTTTTAATTAATTAATTGGCAGTTAATTTCGCTTAAATGGTTACAAATAATATATAAATATATATTATGTTTTTAATAATGTATAGTCATTTTCGTTTTAATAACGAACCAATTTCGTTCAATTTATTTGTTTCAGCGTCATTTTAGTAATTCAGAAACATTTTATTATCATCAATACAGTGTTTTTTGTAAGACAATATTTGGTACAATGTTAGAAACACAGATGTACAATTCATATCATTGTTTTCAGTATATCGTATATGCATATTAAATGAGAGAATAAATTCATTTTTTTTCGGTATCAATTACATACAGAAGCGTGCATTAAATTTCTACGTTGAACAGTGGTATCAGATATATTGGAATTCCTTAGCAAAAATGTTTCTTAAACTACACTTAATTAAATCTTTGGATACACACAAAAAAAAGCAGTCAAAGAAAAAGAGAGAAAAAAACTGGAAAAATGTTCCCGAATCAGTGTAATGGTTTAATGTTTAGTTAATTTTTATCTACCCATTCATTCCAGCGCGTAATCAGAAGTCGCATCTCTTTTTTACGATCAAAACGGCAGGTCAGGAATGTTTTTTAACGGACCAAATCTGTGTTCAATTGATAAGTTCAGATATGCCATAATTTATTTATGGCAAGAAAACGGGGCATTTATTTGATTTGGTCGAAGACATACATCTATAGCATTTAGATATAGCGAAGACGTGCAGCACTCATACATTCATTAGCGGTAATTGTTCTCATATATTGGTATATAATAAGTTAGTTATTATTTTAGTGGTGCATTGCTTTCTTCTGCACCACAACAAAGCAAAACGCGAACAAAAATAAAAAAATATATATATAAGAAAAGAGAAGTCTTAAGTAAATATTGCATTTTTCGTAATAACATTGATGATGATGATGGCCTAAAAAAGAAAGTAAATGCTAATAAAGTTGCGTGTGTTCAACACACACACACATACATAGAGGCAACTGTTATCTACTGCAGCATATTTATTATTAAAGTATTATTTTCTTTTATTTTCGCCCCTTTTTTGGCAATAATAATAATAAGAAATGATGAAAAATACTAAAATGCATTTATTCTTTTAATGCGCTTTCTTTCATTTTATTCGCGCATTGTTTTTTGTTTACCGCATTATTATAAATGTTATTGAAACTCGGCTCTAAGAACAGAGAAATTATCGATAATTCAAGGCTACTGTAGATATAAAACTGCAGCTTATTTGCGTAATTTACCTCAACTTCATATAAAAAAATTGTAATAATTTGCTAAAGAATATAGAAGAACCTTTTCGTATAATAAATGGCAAATAAGATAATTTCGCTTTTATTGTGTTCTCGCAACTATTTTTAACTTGTGAGCTAAACATTTCACACGCATCCAACCGTTTCGCCTGCATTTTTCGTCTCTCGGATCCCAAAAATACCATTTGGACGGAAAACTCGCTAAAACTTCTTTTTATAGATAATGGTTACACACTGTACGAACAAATCAAAAACTTTTCGCTCGCTTTGTTATTTTGATTTTGATTAGTATTTTAATAATAGATATTTATTTTCTTTTTCTCTAATTTTTTTGCTTAATTTATTTCGTCATTTTGTTTGATTATTTTCATTATACATTTATGTATACAAAAAAGTATATTTCTGTTTGAAACACAATACAATCGCAAATAGGAAAATAACCGACAATTATGTATTAATTCTTTTTTTTTAAAAAAAAGAAGAGAAATATTTAATTAATATTCAAGTTTCGTACTAAAAACTCGTTTGTCAACTATTATAATCGCACCATTGAAAGGTAAGTTTCACTGACAAGAGAGAGAGAGAGAGAAAGAAAAAAACTGGAGAAGTTTCGTGCGCATTATATATGCTAAATAATCATTTTACAAATTATTTTTTAACGAATTTGTGTGTGCGTTATCTTAAATATTAAAAAAAGAAGAAGTAAAGAAAAAAAATGTTGTTGTGCGCAAAATATATATTAAATCCTTTAGAAATATGAATAAATAATATACTTATTTTAATACATTGTGTACCATAAATTATTAAACCAAACGAATATCATTATCACTATATCTTAATTATCCCCGAAAACATTATTAATGCCATGAATGGCAATGCATTATTAATAGCTAACAGAAAAAAAGAGATTCGCGCGGAACAACAAAATAAAAATTAAACCAAAGAATGGCAGCCGAAAAACTTTAGCTTTTATTTATACGATGTATTTATAAACGAAATTAATTTGAAAAAATTGCATTTCTTTTGCAATTAATGTTCATATTTCTTAATTGAAAACAACGTTTTGGGTCATTCAGTAATAATTCAATTTTGAATAGACTCTAAATAGGCTTTTGTTTTTTCAATCCATGACATAAAAGCTTTTTGTATTTAATGTCCTTTTCTTTCTTCCTCGAGCTATACCGCAGCTTTCAGCTGTACGGATAATAATAATAATAATGAAAAAACACATACACACAAAATTAATTAATTGAATTTTTTATTCGTTTGATTTGATGAATCGATTAATATTTCATTAATATATTCTTGTGCGGCCGCATCATTAATATATATCTGTTAAGAATGTTTGTATAGGCAAAAACTTGATAATAGAAAAATAGTTTAGATTAATTGGTCTTTAATGGAAATAATGTCCTTAGATATATATATATTTCGTTTCTTAAAAAAATTGAATATTATGCTCATCGATGCAAACACTGCTAACGTTCAAAAATTTTCCATTTAAGAACTTTTTTTTCTGGTTTAATAAAAGTGTTCAGAATTTGATTAGTTTTTCTATAAAAAGATTTTTATATATTATATACATATATTATATAAGTTAAGGTGTATTCAAACTACTTATAATGTAGTCTTTGATAGTTTTTTAGCTTTAATCTTTTGAACTTTTTTTTCAATTATGTTAATTTTAATATTTTTTATATATTACGCAAAAATCAATGATCAAAAAAGTTTTTTTTTCTATCGCACATTAGAGGCTTATATGAATTTCAATTGAAAAATTTTTAAAAAATCAAATAATATATCGATTTATTTAACTTATAAAAGCATATCTAAAAAAGGAAAATGTATTTAAATATATTGCTAATGAAAAGTTTGAAACTCATAAAAAAGAATAATTTCTGTCAACACAAAAATTTTGAAATAAATCTTAAAAAACATAATAATATCTAATTTAATATTATTATTATTAAAAACCAGATAAAGTAAATTAACAATTGTTTATAGTCAATCAATTGATATCTACTGCGTTCGAACGTAGAAATTATGTTAAAAATAAATTTGAACTTTTATTATTCGGTTTATTTTATCTTAACATTACCCCCGAATAACTTATTATTATCTTTTAGTTGAATCATTAAAAAATGTTAAACCATTATGTTTAGAATCGGTTTTTAGCAAACATTAAATAAAAATCAATTTGGTTCTGTTCGTATGGGTTATACGGAATTAAATTGCAGCGCAACTATGAAAGCAAAACATTTTTGTTTACTTACAGGTTCAACATTATTTTTTAGTTTATTTTGATAAAAATAAAAAGAGACAAAATCATGAATTCGAAATGACTATGTTTTGCGAGCGCATCCCAAACACGAGATTTATCTGTTAGATAATGCATAGCGTTTCCAAATAAAACTGAAGCGATTTGCGCAAACAAGAAAGAACATTGATATTGAGCTAACTTATTGTGAACATAGTATTCAGTGAGGTCAGCCACAGGTAACCAGTATGACTGACAGCGTCAAATCCATGAGCTCTACTTTTTTCACAAAAAAAGGAGTTAAAAATAAGTTGATAAAAACTCAACATCCAAAGAATTCTTTATTTTTCATGATTTAATTTCAACTTTCTATATTTCCACATAAAATAATGATTGAATGTCGTATATAATGTCTATAAGTGTATTTGTTGTAAGAAATACTTTTGTTGATTAATATTTAATTATATTATATATTTTAAATCTTTTATTAAAGTCTGTAAAATTAAATTTATAATTTTGTGTTGTGTTCAACACAATACTGATAAACAAAATTTTACGCAAATCATCGATTTCGAAAACCATTACCCATTCGATCGCATTTATGCGAAAACAACCCAAATTTTTATTAATAATCATTATATATCGAATCGATTGTTATTCAAGCTTAAAAAATTGCAGAATATGAGAGACATTTAGAAATACAACAATGAAAAAATTTAGAAGTGTTGACCTTTAAATATATTAATAAAAATTTCTTTCGGTCGACAGAAAAATTGTCGATTCTTCTTTTAGTTTAACTCATTGAAAATCTTCATTCGTTAACATTTCCGACTTTAAGAAAACCTGATTGTTATCAATTTATATTCACGATTTAGTAACTCACATATCTATGCACTCAAGTTAAAAATTGAAAAATATTGTATGTAGTAAAATAAATACAATATGTTTGTTATTTTTATTTGATTTTGCAAACGAGAAAATTTAAACTTCTTTAATAATTATGAAAAGAGTAAAAATAATTAGAATTATGATTAGATTAAAACTCAAGTTAATTATTTTCAATCTATTATGGAAATCTAGTTTATAAACTATTTTTATATTTTAATGTACTACTAATATCAAGACATAAATAAATTCTATTAAATTCTATTTCAAATTTTAATCTATTTTTTAACTATAACTGATTTGGATCGATAAAATACGAAATTATTTCTTTCAGTCTTATATAAGATTAAGACTTAATTAAATTTTAAATTATATTTGCATTTTTTAGCTCACTATTTCATAAATAAGTCAAGTTTATCGTTTCGACTATGTCTGCCTGATTGTCTGTGCGTTTGTCTGTGTGTCCGTAGGTTAGCAGCGGACTTAAGCATGGATTTGAATCTTGATATTGAGATATCTCTTAACTAAACCCATAAGCTACAGATTTAATGCAGACTAGAAGTTGAGCTCTCTTTCATTCCGTCGTTTTTGTTCATTAATTCTAATCTGTTCTATTTTTTATTAATTTGTAATTTAATTCAACTAAAATAAATTAAAATTATTCCTGTGTTTTACAAAAAGGTCGGATAATCTTTTTAAGTTTGC
>JAQIXJ010000202.1:0-45905 GCA_034700185.1 Phthiracarus laevigatus
TTGAGTTGGGTCATATTGATGGGTAGAGTTTGAGTTCTTTCAAGTAGAATTATTTTTGTGAAAATGAACCTGTTGGCGCCCGCCGAAGGCGGGCTTAATTTCTAGTTTCAAATAAAAATCATAATTAATAATAAATATGAGATATATATTTGCGAAATAATTTAAAAGCTTTTCGAGATGACTAAATAAATAATTTCGAACATTATTAATGTTTTAATGCATTAAATTTTTAATAATCAATACAGTAATATATTATAATAACATTTTATTCAAATATTGAATAATTAAGAGTACCGTACATCGGAAACAAAAAAGAGAAAAATACTTTCATGTACACTGTATATCGAATTTCGTATTTTTTGATATAATACTTTATAGAAAGAGAACAGATATATTTCCAAACGCTGTCTGTATTTGCGAGAGTTTTTTATTTTTCTATCAATATATCTCCAGGAATTTATGTTTTCGTACGAAAATGTATACATATATTACAATACTGTACATTATGTTCGTTGATTTGATCATAATCTTCTACATTCGAAAACAAAATTTAGTCTTACATTGTGTTGCGTGCAACTCAGACGTACATTCTTTTAACAAATTTATATCAAATTATCGGGAAAAAAACTTTGCTTCAAATATTGAAAGTTAACTACGAACTAAATGTAGAAAACATTTCGTTGATATTTATTTTTAATCATTTTTTCGGATAAAGTTTTTTATTATTTAAATAATTATTCAACATTTTAAAATTGCTTAAAACTGTATATTAACAATAATTTCCTGTTCGTTTTAGTCCTACTTTTAATATTATATTTAAAAGCATTTTTTAACTTATAATTTAAAAAACATAAAAGCAATAGAAGCGCAAGCGTTATATTATCGATAGACTAAGACGAATCACTTAAAATAATTAATGTTTTTTACATACTTTTCTTAAAGAAAAAATGAATTCGAAATTCATTTTATTATTTGTTACATGAATTTAGACATGAGTGATTCCAATTTAATTATATTATAAAGCAAAAATAATAAATACTCAATATTAGCAAAACTTTTCCTGACTCTCCAAAAGACTAACTCTGACTTGTGATGTTTTTTTACAACATTTTTGGCGATAAACATTAGATTAGAGTCTCTAATTAGCGCAATAAATCTTACATCGTTATCCCTCACTTCCAACCTAAATTCTACAACTTTTAATTCAATATTTTTTGGTTTAGAACTCAAACTAAGGGCATAAAACTAAGAACATCATTATTAAAGTTTAATAAAAATCTCATTTAAACTTTGAAATTTTTAAAAAATTTTTACATTTTCACATTTTTAACAATTTTCCATAATTCTAATAAAATGCCTAAATATTTCTTAAAGACAGTCTGGTCCCAGACTTATATGTTAGTCTACGGAGTTCTACTTTCAGATTTCCAGGGACTTTTTGGATTTAATCAACAATTTTTTTCGTTTAGATATTTTTTATTTTTTAAATTTGATCACTGTGATATTCAATTAATTTGAATATTTTTTCTATTAACCAAAATAGGGGCACGAAACCCCATCAATTTGGCCAAAAATTTTGAGAAAGTTTCAACTTGTCAAGCCCGTGTACTGCAGCTATATTTTTGATGGGTTTAGGTTTGTCCGTTTTAGATCCTACAAACCTTGTCAAATCGCTCTGTCAAACATAATCTGGTTAATTATTCAAGAAAAAACATTGTTAAAGTTAAATGATGTTTTTACTGTAACCCAAACCCCATCTTAATATTGGCAAAAAATATTTAATTTAACATTTACTTTATTTTAAATTAAAATATTTTAATTCTTAAAGAACCATAACTATTCAATGGAGATAAGGAACGAATGTATTACACAAAAGTACTCTTTAGGGGGAACATTATGTTATTACAAATTATAGCTACTATTTTTTACTTAATGATTATTATCGAGTTGCTAATAATAAGACTTACGTCGTTAGCGCAATCATTTTCTGAATTTTTGATCATAATCTATATTTCAAGACAATGGTAGTTCTAAAAAAATTATAAATTGGAAAAGTATTGGCTCATAAATTTTGAAATTGAGGTCATGAAACTTGATGTTTATGCTCATTTTTCCTATAATGCGTATCAATAATTATTCGTTATGAGTTATAATTATAACAATTTTTTTCAAATGCTTTCACTGCTTCAGTGACATATTTATATTTTAACAGATATTCACAAAAGGATAATAAATTATGATCTGATTTAGGCATATATTGTGTTATTATAATCGCATAAATGACTCAAACGTCTGAAACATTATATTTTTTTCACATTCTCTATGTTTTATATTCTGAATATGAGAGTAACGTTCGCTTAAGTTTAGGTTTTGAAAGTACATGAACAAAAATCAATATTTATCTCAACTAACTTACACGAGCCGACAACTCAAATGATCGCTATATTTCAATGCGAATCCTTTGATAATTGCATTACTAAATAAAAAAAATAAATTTCTTAACAGCAATTTTTCCCTAAGATATTACTGGATATGATATGTAATCTATGTACGAAGGTATAAGTCTTTTATGTGTATATATTGTATGAATTAAATTCAGTAACATATATTTATGTTCTTTTTTTCGGGTATATAATTAGACATGGCTTTTAACTTGTTTTTTATATCATTTTGTTAATATTTGAGAAACGTGTTTAACATGATGAGACAAAAAATGAAGTTAAACTTTTGAGTGCTTTTTTAGTTATAAATCAAGATACGGCACAGTCGTCCGCATCAGAAGCTGGTTCTTTCAGTTTCGATACCTTTTTGCTTGTTCTTCTTATTAAACTTCTACTTCTAGGCTTAAGACGTTGCCCACTGCTCGAAGCAGCAGCTGAATCTAAATCACTGACGGAATGATTTGGGCTTAAGTTCGTAGAACTAGGAAATCGTGATTTTCCATTACTAACTCTCGCCTGAGCGCTTGATCTTCGTTTCAGGCCTTCATCTGATGGCAATGGTATACGAGCTAATTGTAAAAATGCTTTGAATATTTCTTTAACATTTGTGTTTGTTTTGGCAGAGCATTCCATTACCTTTTAATTTAATTTACAAGGAAAAAAATCAATACATGAGCTCAAAATGAATAATATATAAATTTTATTCACTTTTGTCCTTAATTTAGGCAATTCGCAGAAAACCCATTCGGCGACATCTTCTTTTGGAATTTCTCGCTGATCACTGTCCACATCACATTTATTTCCAACAAAAATAATAGGCACTTCCTAACCATATAAATAATGCTAATTTAGACGCCATTAATGTGATCAATAAAATATTTACACAGAAAGTGTAGTTTTCTTTATGGATATTTTATTATTTAATTAGAAAAATATGAAAAATTTTACTTAACTCTAAGAAATAAGTTTTAAAAAATTGAATTTCTTTCAAAACCTTAGGGGTTAAAGTAAACTCGAGATTACACGCTAAACGATTGAAAAATACAGCCCACAAAAAGCTTACAGAATACTGTATTAGTAAAAAAAACGTTTTTATCTATGAAAGTGTTATAAATATAACACTATAATTGATTTTTGCATTATGAAAATATATTTAAAGTTCACTAATATTGAAAATACACAATCACTGTGTATAAGTTTAGAGCTAGAAATTTAATAAATGATAAAAGTCGACATTCAGAAATGATAGTATTTTTACGCTTAAAGTGTTGAACAACTGGAAGTGTAGAAAATAAAATAAATAAAAAGATATAATGTTGGCGGTACTGCAGTAAAAATATAATAATCTCTGTAATGAAACGCATATTGTTCAGTAAAATAAAACTGGTCGGAAATTATCTTTAAAATAATGTTTATGAGGCGATAAAATCGTTTATGCCACTCAACTAATTCATTATTGGTTAAAATTAAGCTCTAAAGCCATCTCCGGGTGTTTAACACTTATGAACCATCATTTATTAGATAAAGTTCAAAATACAATTTTTGGCGAACAAAAAAAAATAATATTATTGAATCTTATTTTATAAAAAAATTGCTTATCACCTGAAAGTCAGCTCTCACTTCTTTGATTTCCTCAAAGCATCTTTTCGCGACTTCGAATGACCCAAACTTGTCAATACTGCACAATAAAGCAAATATAGCGTAAATTTATAATACAAATCTGAATAATTGAAGCGTAAGAGAAGATACCTGTAAACCAACATGAATGCATGAGCATTTGCTATCGACAGACGCCTCATCGCTGGAAATTGCATGTCGCCTTCGGTATCCAGGAAATCGACCTTATTTTACGCAATAATCAATTTTCGGTTTATTTTATAAAATACTCGACAATACATTATATATTATCATTAAATAGTCAATATAAGTTTAAAATTTAAGTATAAACTTATAATTTAAAAAGAAAACTAAATTTCTTATTTTTATAAATAGGTTTTTTAAACATTAATCTCGAATAATGTCAGAAATATAATTTTTATTAATAGTGTTTTTATCAACCGATTCTCACAAAACAAAAAATACTTAAATACTTAATAGCATAGAATAAAAGAAAAAGCTTTTTTCGTATTAATGGATACTAATCACTAGAATATTTATAAAAAATAATTCATTAAATTCTGTCAGAACCGAAAGCGGGCCTATTCATCACTAATAATTTTCATCTGATTTAATTGATAAATTAAAATTCAAATCATTATTCAAATATTTTTCTCATTTATACTGTGATTTTTCAGTAATTCATTTTGACAATTTATAGCCCATTTTAAAGATAGTGTCTTTGTTGACAGATTCATTGGCGTTCAAAACATCATTCCCAGAATTAGAGCGACAATTGAATTAATATTCAATTTTGAAAATCATTTGAACCGAACGTTAGAATTACTGAAAGTTGTTTTTACTGTTAACATGATTTAGATGTTTTGTTAATTATCGGTCCTTTAATTAACACAATACTACTTTTCACACTATTTTATTTTTATTTTTCAACCTTTCACAGAAAACTAACACATTTAATAGTTTTTTCGTAAGCGTTAAATAACAATTCGTTCATTAATGATTAATCTCTCTTTTAGTTTACAAGAAACCACACACACCTGCTGGCAAGTTTTATCCTTAAAACACTCATACTCTTTCGTACTGGCTATAATGAAAAGTTTGCGAACTTGAAAAAAGAAATAAAAAAGGCAATTTATAATCAATTTCTTAACGTTTCTCCCACAATACTGCCTGTTTTTTAGGTAGGAGTGAGTTACAATCGAGCATCAAATGCCTAAGTTTTTAATTTTGTTCTTTTTATGTATTTACTTTTGATTTTTCTATTTTTTCATTGCAGAGTATCTTCTTTATTGTAGAGGTAATATTTTTGATTTCCTTTTTTTAGTGATGATTGTCGGAAAAAAATTTTTGTTTAAAAATTATTTACCGTATTTTTCCTAATTTTTATATTAAGTGAATAGTCTGCAAGGCAACCTACCATACTATAAAAAATATATTTTCGTCTCACAGTCATACATACACTCCGATCGATGAGCATTTAAGCGTTTTTAATTTTTTATATTCATTAGGCGTCAATAATCTTTGAAAGTGTATTCAAAAAGTATTCAATATGACGTAACTTTTGACATAAAAAATTAAAAACGCTCAAATGCTCATCGATTGAGGAGTGTATGCTCACAACACTATATGTAAAATTAATATACTCGACGTAATTTACATTTTAGGCCTATATTTTACGTTTTGTTATTTTTATTGTTTTATTATTTTATTGTTTGTTTGTTTCGAGCATTTATTATAATTAATATTCAATTTAACTTAGTTTCTACATTTTTTCAAATCTAATTCACGTTATTCTAACGTAATTTGTTTCGTATAAAAAGCCGAATGATTTACGATTTCTGTTTATCCGAATCAAAATAGCTATAACATGGTTTTAGGATAAAATGTAAGTCTGAATATAAGTTGCATTTAAGAAATAATAAGCTTTGCTTTTTCTATGTAACTCTCTTGCAACCAACTGTTCACCCGTAAGCAAAATAAAATTTTGTTTGAGATTTATAACAATTAAGTTAATAAAGTTTTATCAAATTTTTTTATTGTATGTTTATTTTATACCCATTTAATAATGAATTTTAATTTATTAAAGTGCGATTTTTTGTTGAATGCTTTCTAATTTTGTTAAAACTTGTATTTGAGAAATTTTAAAAATTAAACCTCTAGTTCTTTAAGAAAATACTTATTAAAATTGAAATTTGAAACTTAAAAACTAAGGCACACATATGAAAAGTTTTTTAAATTACATTTCTTAATGATTATTCTATGAAAGAAATTGTTACTATTTGTATAAAAGTGCAATTTATATTCTAAGAGTTAACGAGTGAACAGAGCAGTTAAGAATTGATTAAGCATTAGATATCCACCTTATCTGTGGCCACCACTTATACAATATAGTGTTACCTTCAACCTTCATTTTGTAATACAGTATACGTACATTAAATGCAACTAATTTGAAATTAATATGGGTTTGAACTCAGATTTTGGATATTTTGGGTAAAGTTTTTCATTTAAAATTGAAAACAGTTAAATTCCGGTATTATTATCAAGAGTCAGGTAATTTTTAGAAATTGAATTAAGAAATTTTGCAATGGGAAAAAAATCAATTTCAAAGAAAGCGTGTTTTAAATTTTAAACCTTGAATAAAAAAAGACAAACTAAAAGTTGGTTTGTTATTAAATGTGACGTCAATATTTTGCGGTATAATATATTTAGAAATAAAGAATATTTTACGGCATATTTTAGTATAGTATATTAAAATATTATATTATTAATAAAAAGGTGTTCCAGACTGTCATAGGTAAAAAAATTGGAGTGGTTACTTTCAGGCTTTTAAATTTTAGAGGTTTATTCTCATTAGATTTTGACACCTTCCCTTCACATACACTTGTTTATAAAATTGTAGTCAAATGGTGAAAATTTTGATTATTGTAAATTATTTTTTTTAATCAATTTAAACAGAATCCTTCTAACGCTAAGCAAATCTAGACAGATGTCTAAAGATAGATGTTTCAACTCCATAAGCTTAAATATGTGCCTCGAAAATTCTTTATGCAGTACAAAATTTGAGCACAACTTTAGCATAACAAAGCAATCATGTTTATCTCATTTTTTAGATAAAAGAGAATAGGGTATGGAAGCTTTTGAAACTTAGCAGTTAACGAGCTTTGAAATCGTACTTTCAATGAATGGGATATAAACTTTTTATTGAAAATTTTATTTAAAAATTTTACGAATCTAGAGTCTCATTAGAACTAATCAATTAATTTTTAGAAATGTAGCTAAATTTAAATTGCCTTACTTACTTGCACTATTATATAAGTTAATATTAAATTTAAGTCAATAAAATAAATGATGATGCGCTAGCAATTCATCAAATCGTATTAAAGTATTTTTTATCTAAGTTTTTTACTTAAAAATTTATTAAGTTGAAACTCGGATCGAACATGTTTAGTTGTTCGAGTTTTTAACAACATTCTTGAATCGTTCACAAATCTTATCTTTGAACAACTTTAAACTCAATTTAGATTAATTTTTTAAACCTAACAATATATTTGTTTCCTTATAATTGTTATATACCATGTATATAATATTTATTTATATCGAATTTTATGGATATGAACAAATTAATGGTGTAAATAATGTTTTAAGTCAATATTAGCTTTATGGGTGGTAAATCTTGTTGTAAAATCAATATGCTTATCAAAAATGTAATACTTTATCATATCATTAATTTATAGCTTATAAAAATACTTTACTTTTAATGCCATTGTTCCCAAATTAAATTCTTTGGTAAATAAATCCTCGACAGTCGGCCGATGTTTCTCATTAAAAGTGTTAAACAAAAATCTCTTGAACATATAAAAATAAAAAAAATTTAATTAATTCTGCTATGGATACGCACTTCACGTTAATAGATTTACTATATAAACAAATATTGCATTAACCAAGTTATTCTAGTTTTAATGTGTAAAAATAGCAATCAACTTAAAAGTCTAAAAAAATGTCAAAATTATATACAGAATTGATCGATAATAACCGTGTAATGAATGCAATGTTAGGATAGAGTTAAGAGTGGAATGTAAATCAATTGGTTGTTTTGTTTTTATGCATCATTTGTGTTGTAAAGGCGAAAATGTACATTTAATTTACCTTAACGATAGCACTTTTGCCCACAGATGCACATCCAAGTGTGACCAATCGTATGTGATAAGATTCGTCGCTCATTCTGCTCCAAACACTGAACTATGTTCTCAGTTACACGTTTAGATTAGTTTTTTGTTTGAGTGTGTGTCACAAAACTTGTAACAACTATAGGGCTGTTAGTGATAGTGATCTAGTTTTTAGATGATTGCAGCATCATATTTCGATATTCGTATATTTGCTTCAGTTTTCTGAGTGCACCACAACCCCAATACTTTCTATGCGTCTACACTCTAACTGTTTTTTACATCAACTGTGGTCTCACTCTATACTTAATTATCGCAATCTATTCATTATACAAAAAAACTAATAAAAAGATAAATTCTAACCAAAAAAAACAAATAAGTGAAAAATTTAATTAAAGGATAAATCTTCCAAGAAAAAGAAAAATATTCCAATTATTTTTAAATTTTTTTAACATAAAATTATAAATTCAAATTAAAAAAACCTTTTTTTAAAGAAAACTAAACAAAATGTGGAGTAAAGTACAACTATAATAATAATTACTAGAATAATGAAACTTATAAACGATGCTTACGTTTTAGTTTAGTGCTTAACTTCGCAACACTAATAACATTTAGAATACGTTGAAAATTGTTGTAATTATTCTATAATGTTTTTTAATTTATAATTAACTTGTTTTTTAATAACAATATTTTTACCCAACGATGGATATGTCAAACATATTTTTTTCACACATGTCTTTACAGTAAATATAATTAATTATTTAAAAAAGGCTTTAAATTATGATATGATTCTGTATACAAAACATTGCTTTTGTATTCCGACAACAATAGCGTGAAAAAACACATTTATTGCGATAAACAGGCTTAGCCTCAATGACTGATATCGCGATTCTGTTTTCTGCGCCCTACAAAACATGGCATACAAGTGCGCGACGCATTACGCATACGTCTCTGCTTTTTTTCAATTACGAAGATTTACTATACTTATATATGTATTGTTTGATCAATTATATTAATTATTAGTTATTTAAATGCATAAACAGGCATTACAATAATTGCCGAGGCAATAATACCCCCACTTTATTATCATAAATAAGCAATCATTTGTCTTCAAATTACTTTCTCAAAATTTTAGAATTTTTAAATTATGTATAATTATGATCCAGAATATTCTTGAAATTAAATCGCTTAATTTATGAAACCAGAAATATATAGGGGCTCTCTTGGGGTAGTAGTTTGTGTTTGACCAATATCTATGGTTTGAATGCATAAATGCCGACGTTATTCCTATCATCTAATAGTATGGGCGATGCCCGTTCTCATTCACTCAATATTCCTCTATAAAATATAAAAAGTGAATGAAAAAATGAAAGAAATGGTAACAGACAATAAAAAGATAGGCATAATGTGCTTAGCTTTACTATTACCAGACTTTAAATTTATACTTTGATTCAAAAACCTTGTGGTTATTAAAAAATATTATTTTGAGACAAACTGTAGAATTAAAAGTGTACTCCAATGTAAATGTGCTAATGGTTTGGTTTTTAATGGTTAATGGTTTTAACCTTTTTTGTGGTTTGGATTTGTATAGTTTAAGTTTTTAAATTTATGTTTGGATTGTTTTGAAAATACTAGAAATAAGAAAACCATTAAACCATTTACATAAAAATAGTATAAATAATTTTAGAGTAAAATAGCATCTTCTAATAAAACATAATTTCTCAATTTTAAAAATAAGAGTTAATAGAGAACGCGTTTCTTATGTCGAAATACCTTTTGATTACGTTAAATCTTCAATAAAATATGACCCTAATATTTAAGTAGACTATTTTTAAAAAAAATTAATTTAAAACTATGTTAACGGAATAAAAGTTTCATTAATGGTTTATGGTTTTTTAATGGTTTGGTTTACATAATTATTTTTTGTAATGGTTTTTGGATTGGTCTGGTTTAAGAACGTAAAAATAAGGTTTGGTTTGGTTTGAGAAAAGTCAAACCATTAGCACCTTTACTCCAATGTATAATCCTCGAAATTGTGTATTTTAGATTTGATAGATAAAGTAAAGCCTTTATTTGTTAGACTGCACAAAACAGTATAACAATTACTTCATTTAACCCAGACTTAGAGTTTCGTAAGTGTTGTTCAATTGGTTTATTTTACTTATTATGTAATGTTATTCACTATCTATTCAAAAATTGAGTAAACGGCTGGCAGTAGTTACTGAGCATTGTAGAACAAGACTTGTTCTTCTATCATAATCGGTTTTTAGAAAATGTTTTATCAAGATTATGTTTCGACTCCCAGGCCTCATGTTCGAATTTTTCATTTTTGAGAATGCCAATACGCTTAGAAAATCGTTCTTTATTTTAAAAATTACTATCAAAGAGACTAAAGGGCTAAGCTATTTCGGAAATATTAATTTCTTTCAAGCATTTTTCCTGGTTTGTTATACCGAAAATATTTTCTTTTACTCATTTTTTGGGTCTGTGGGGAAAAATAAAAATTAAACAAAACTTATAAAATTATTGAAAATAATTTTGAAATAATTATTTAAGTTTGTGCAATAAAATCCCTGCTATAATTATTTTTATTCTTGATTTTTTTATATTATATATTAAATCGGGACATGTTAGTTCCCTAACGAATTCTAGACTCAAAATATTTTATTGATTAAATTGTCTAATTGCTAAGAAATTACAAATCACAAATAGAAGCCCACAAATTTAAAAAAAATAAAAATAGTCTAATATTAACTTGTAGCGTTGTAACTTAGATTAACTTTCCTAATGTGGAATAACACTCATTTGCATTCATAATATACTGTGCTCGACGTTTATTTCTAACTAATTTTACATCTACTCTAATTAGTTTCGTGTAATATCTAACTCTATAGCTCACGAACTGTGTTGCACTGTAGTGTGTATACATATGGTATACTGTAGTGAATATATGGTGCAAAAACAATGCAATGCTACGCATACTTTTAGAAAAGTGCACGCGTTATTCTAATTAATCGAAAAGTTTAACGACTAACAAGTTAATGTAAATGCTTATATAATTTTTTGAATGTCAATTTTTTAACGTAGATTCGTTAAATTATTTGCTTTTTTTCATTATAAGAGCCTAAAAATGGTTTGAAAACTGTGATTTGTTTTAAAATCATTATTTATTTATGATACAGACACGATGAACACATTATGCTTGGATGCTTGCATTTGAGTTTTGGCTGCAATTTTTCATAATTCAAATTACTAATTTCATAATGCTCTTTACATTAAAATTTTGTTTTCTGGTTGAAACTAATCACGATATGTTTAAGTCTCAAAACTCATAAATTTTGCAGATATTAAAGACTTAAGCTAACCCTTATGTTTAATTCATAATATCATACTATATTACTTGCAATTAAATAATGCACGAAAAAATTAAACTAATACTTTAATACATGAATCGCAGCAATTGTCACACAACACTACACTTTTGTTTGATCTAAATTATTAATTTTAAACTATGCTTGAAATTACAATACTTGAACAACAATGAAAAACGCTCTCATTATCGCAGAGCTTTAGCTTCAGCTTTATCTAAAAAATTAAGCTTGAGCTTATAAGGTCTATTTTATTAACTAATAAAATCGCTAAAATTTTTATAACAATTCATGATTTTTAACTCATTGATTTATTTCCATTAAAATAAATGTTGTAAAGCTATCATTGAAAGCCAAATAAGCTCAATCACTTGATCATATAGAGCTTGAGATATTTTGGAAGCCTTATAAACACATTGCTTATGCAAACTCAAACCGAGCTTGAGATCTCATCATTATTGAACAAATACTTAACATTTTATTATTTATTTTATTTAGATTCTCATTTTACGGGCTTTAACTTTTTATACGTGGAAATTTGTTAAATTTATTTTATTCTTTGAAGTTTGTTTTTTCTAACTACTTTCAAAGGATTTTCTGCTTAATAATCCGTAATTTTATTCGAAAACTTAAAAGTATATATAAAGTTTTCAATTATTATATATACGAAGTTTTTATTTTTATCATAAAATATTTTTTAAAACTGGATTTATGAAATGAGATAAAAAATTTTATGGCCTAATAAGAAGCTTAACAACAGTTTGATAAAAAATAAAGCTTGAAAATGCGTTCAATATTAAAAATAAAAACAAAACACTATTACAATACTGTGAGAAATTTATACCAGACTTATAGATTTTAGACTTATCCGTTTTTATATCAAAAATTAATTTTATGAGTTGGTTTAGTTACAAAGATTGCTCCAAACTTAATATTAAATTTGAAGTTTATTATAATTCCATAAAGCATTGTTCTGTATTAACTTCCATTCTCTTGGTTTTTGTTAGCGCTCACTCCGTGTCAACATAATTTCGTTCACCATCAGACACTTAATAGACTTTTTTCTATCCACAAAAATTCAATTTACTCAAATGGGAGCACATAATTGTTAAAAAAATAGGATCCAATAAATTTATGTATATAAAACAGCAGATTAATTTATGTGCGAACTTTATTCACATCAATGCATTTAATGTGATTTTAAACAAATATATTTTAAGGAACCGTGTAAGCTATAAATCATAAGCGGAATTATTTTACGCGATTTGCCGTTAAGTAGAGTATGTTATGTTGCACGCAATTCTATCGCTAAATTGTTTGAATAGTCCGCATTACAATGTGTTGAAAAACAAAAAAGAAAATATTAATTAAATTATTTATATTGGATCCATCCTATTGCAACAAAAAAATTTTTCTTCGAATTTAGCCGTAAGTTAGTTTATTAAACTAGAATCGCTGTTCACAAGAAAAGTGTTATTTCTAAGACTTTGAAAATCGTTAATTAACGATTCACTTTTTCGTAAGAATTACTTAATTCTAACTAAATGTAGCTTAAAATTAATCATCTTGAATTAATCTCAACATTTTTAACGATTCTAACAAATTCAAGGAAATCAGCTTAAAATGTACTAAAAATCAAATAAATTAATAGTATGGTACAAAAATATTTTCATTTAAAATTTATTAAACTCTTTTGATGAAAGCTCTGGATTAATTTATTCAGAATAAGTGATTTTCACTTAAAATATTATCAATAACTCTTAATAGTAATTGTTAATGAAGAGTACATTTTAAAATAAAAACATTTTCATAAAAAAATGTTTTAAATAAAAATATTTTAAGGTATATTAGATATCTATAACTCATTTTTAAATTAATTTAGAATCTAAAATTTCTAAATTTCTAACGATTTTGGAACTTTTTATAACGAATAATAAACGATTTAACACTATTTTTTCTTACGATTTTCAAAGCCCTAGTAATTACGCCTAATAGTTAAAAAAATAATAAAAATCGTATTGAAAATATTTCCGGTAAGCCTTGATTCAGAGAAAGTATTAGAATTTTATATTTTGATATTAAATGATCGACGAACATAATAACGTAGGAGTGAATAGGATCTAAAAATTCATTTTTGAAAATTCAATTCAGTTTTCAAATAAGTGTGATTACCATAAAGTTCATGCGACGTTGAATACTTAATTATGAATGATATTAATTACGGAAAACAGAAAAAATATTTTTTATTTTTTCGTAATATTAATTTATGATGAATAGAAAGTTTTATGATGTCATAATTTTAATGATTTCGATGTTGTCTAAAAATTTTCCATCCAGTTTTTTGCTTACTACAAAAATTGTTTATATTGGGATGGCATGTGATGGAATAATAGACCTGTACTGTTCTATGATTATGATATAAAGTGCATTTATTGTGCATGTGCTGCATAAATACTGAATTCTTTATCTAAACTCGAAATTCTAAAAGTATTCACAAACACTGTGTTCTTTAATATCATAAAAACTTTAAAACGATGGAAATAGTTTTGGCATTCAATGCTAAACAATATTCAGTGATTCTCATACGATAATTTAGATGCTCAATATACTTATGATAAGAAAACGTAAACCTTTAGGACATAGTCTATGGTCCTTAATGGTTTACGCGTAGGTTCATGTTCGGTTAAATTGAGTCTGGGTTAGATCGGTAGACTAATTAGGTCCAAGTAAAACTTGGAACTTTTATGAGCTATAATTAAATTTAAAAATCTTACAATAAATATACTGATAGAAAATTTTAAAATGAGCTTTCCTCTTTATTTTTTACAAATTAAATATGCATTATGTATAAATAAATAAAGTTGTATTTATATAATTGGTCTTTGAAAAATTTCAGGTTTAGGTCCCAAATTGACTGATGAGTCCAACAAGTCCTTAACCTACAATCTAGAGACTTGTTCATCTATATTGCATTTACTCGTTAATTGGAGCAACCTTTGAACAAATAAATGAGAACCGCTATAGTTTTGTTATTTGATTGAATCAAAAGTTCAAAAATGAGTTTTGGTAGCAAAAACAGAAATATAAAGCTTATTTTTACAGTAATCTTTCTATAATTCTCAAGAGAGTATCATTAAGTTGATGGCATAAGCATAACTTATTACTTATAATAATGATGCGATAGAAACGCGCACATCTTCAACAGTTTCTGCAATAAACAGATAGTTAATGTAATGTAGTGTACTGTAAAGCTATCACCATCAGTGCATAGCCGACTAATATTTAAGAATCGGAATTTTGTGGAAAACGCGGCAAACTTTTTTCTTATCTGTAATAAACCGATATTTTGTATTCAATGTTATAATACTATAAAAACCAATACTTTAAAGTGACTCTTATTTTCTTGTTTCTGTTTATTATTACACAAAATAAAAATTTTCGTTTTTTTTAAAAGTTTTTATGTTCGAAAATAATGAAAACTCGGAAAATATATGTATGGGTTTTATACTAAGTTTTGCTGAATATAATGTTTAGAATAAATGGTTGCTAAAATTTTTAATAATAACATCAAAAAAATATGCTCAAATTTTCATCAATAAATTTTCTTTAAGTAATCATTAAATTTTTTTTCCTATTATTAACATATAGTCTAAAAGCACACAATTTGACTAGAAATGGAAGAAAATGCAATACATTATTCAACTTAGTTTATTGTTTGCGAGATTAAAATCTTAAATCATTTTATTTTCATGTGATTTTTCTTTTTTTATCGTTTTTCTCATTTTCGCTGAGTTTCGCATATATTTTTTAAACTAAATTTTGATCCCGAAAATCGTTTCCTTATTAATATTAAAAAGGTTCTCTACAAAAGATAAATTACTGTTCTTTACTACTATTGCGCACTTTTTATTGTCTGTTTAGAAAAAATAATGAGTTTTTTTGGTATATATATTTGGTTCATTATTTCTATGTATAAATATTAAAATGAATTGAATTTGGATTAAAATAGTAAAGCATAGTATATGTGTGCTTTTAGTGTTTGTGGGATGGACTAAAGTTTTACAAATATGTCACAGTAAATGCTAAATGAGATGTAGTGTTTAAATGTAATCGATTATAATTGCATCAGTAAACTGAAAAATGACTAAAAGTAATTGTTTAAATATTTTCATAGTTCATCGCGTTATTTAGTAATGAAAAACTATACCGAAAAAATTTAGGATTTAATATTGAAATGAATAATTAACGTCAACATTCATAATAAAGTAGGGAAGTGAAAATCGTTAATTAACGATTCAACAAAACAGTTACCATTTCTATAAAATACCATTTTCAGTAATAACATGATTAAGACTCAAATTAAAAAATTTAAGTAAACGAATCAAACGAAATAAACGATTTTAGACATATTAAATGATTTTTCAGATTTTAAAAAAACAATTATGTAATGTAAAAACAGATTAAGAAAAAAATCCAGATTTGATTTCGTTTTCTTGAGACAAATTTAATTTGGAATAAAAAATTAGGCACGAATTTTGTTCGTTATTTTCGCTTGATTTTGAAAGATCTTTTTCGAAATATAAACCATTTTTTAGGGACTATAGAAAGCGATTCACTGAAGAAAACATAAAATAGTATATGGTTGTGTATTATAATTCATTTCTGTAACTAAAAATTAAAAATTTTCAAACGATTTTTTAAACGATTTTTGGGCAATTTTTCAAACGAAAGTAAACGATTGCACCTTTTTTAAACGATTTTCACTTCCCTAATAATAAGTTCATTTTCTACATTTTCATCTCAATCTCATAATTTATATAATTAAATAAATGATCTCTCTCTCCCTCTCCCTCTCTCCGTCACGTTCTCCTACAATATTAAAACAGCTATTTCCACGAAAGGTTAACTAACAATATATGTTATTTATTATAACAACGTTTAACTAATAAAGAGCATTTATTGTTTCTATTAAAATTCAATGATACATTTGAGATTCAACAATAAAACTATATATTACGATTATATTAACAATATTAAACTTAAGCCTATAAGGCAATTAAGTTATCATTGATTGTTTTAAAGAATTAAACACAATAAAATGTTTTATTCCCGTTCCAAAAATTAGTGTTTTTTATTTAAACTTAATCATATTTAAACATTTAGATGATTTAAAAACTGGCATTTAAAATAAAGTAAAATAAAGTTATTCTATTAGACTTTTAATTTTAAACAAACAATACTTTTAATTTATATTGTTTTATCTAAAGCATTGTTATAAATTAAGAGTCTTTCTAAAATTTAGATTTAGTCTGTGTTTAGTTCTCAAACATTTTACATTATTAAGTGTCACATATTTTAAACCTTTATTTGTTTTTATTCATATTTTTGGTCCCAAAAGACTGCTATCGTGCCAAATCTCTTTATTATAAAGTCCTTTAATAAATTATAGTAAACCCACAATCATACTCCGCAAATGAGGGGAATTTACTCGGTTTTAATTTATTATATCAAAAGTTATGTCACTTTCAAAACTTTTTGAATACACTTTCGCAGACTATTGACGCCTAATGCACACAAAAAAAATTAAAACGCCTAAATTCCCCTCAATTGCGGAGTCTTTTGCCTACAATCCATAATTAATATAAATGTCCATCAGCTATCAATTTCGATATGTTTGTATAGCTTTTTCTAAGTAAGCCAATAAAAAGACTTAATGCTAATTTCAAAATCACATATATTAAAAAGTATAATAAAACATCTATAAATAATTTGCTTTTATACAATTGTTACTGGCCTGTCAATCATGCTAAAACACTCGTTACAATATTTAAACGATTCGCGATTGCGTTTAGATTAAATATACATGTATTTTACATTAAAACGAATAGTTTGCCATTAAAATAATAATTGACATAAAAGTTGTATGCAATGTTTGCTTAAATACTAAAATGTTACTAAATTTTCATTGACATTTACTAAAAGTTAATAAACAACCAAAATTAGTAAATTGACCAATCAATTGAGTGGACCAAAACATTAACCGAAATCTGACTTAATTTCTAATCGATAACCGACAGAACTTTACCATTTTCCGACCTAAATTTCCGAGCCTTAGTTATGATGGAAGAGGTGAAGCTAAGACTCTATTTATGTCAGTCATTCAGCGAGAAGTTTTTTAATTTGAATACAGTGCGTCTTTACTACTATCAAGTATATCCCAGTACTAATAGCTAGTAATTCAAAACAAAATTTGTGAATATATTTTTATTAAATTTTTTATAATACAAAATGGGCAAACGAAAGGTCAAATTGGAAAGGGATATAAATGACCACATAATGGGTCAAAAGTCGGATAAAAATAGGCAAAAAATAGGTTAAAATGGGAAAAATAAGTCAAAAATGACCAAAATAAGACCAAAATTGGGAACGGAATCTCCCGTTTTTATATGAAAAACAATCTAATTTATGACATAAAGAGTAAAAATAAGGTCAAAATGAGCAAAAAATCTGAAAGGGATATTCCGTTTTAAAAGTACCATTATGGGCAAATATGACCGAAAACATAAAGATACCGCTTTTCATTGTAATTATAAAGACTTTAATTATCAAAATAGGGTAAAAATAGACAAAATTCTTGGCGGACCCTTCCGAAATTAAAAGTAAACGTTAACTTTAATAAAAATAATATAAAATAATGGTTGGGAGCGAGCGACCATAAAATTACTGAAACTAACTTTACAAAGTCATATATTATGACCGTATCGATAATGCATATAAAAAAACCAAAAACTTTCAAAATTTGATATTCAAATATAATGATGAGAAAGCTCATTTTTCAAGAGCTTGAGCTTGAACATGCTGAGCTTAAGCTCAATACTGGAAAAAATTGAGCTGAGCTTCAAAAATAAAATGTACTTCTGAGCTTGAGCTTACTTATTTGTAAAAGGACATGACCTTTGCTGTGAACTTAAACTTTAAAAATTTTTTTAAAAATCACTATCTTAGTGAAATCCAATTTACTGAAATTACAATTAAGCTTAAGTTTTTTATAGTTTTTCAAATGCAAAAATATTTAATTGATGTATGTGATACTAATATGGAAATTTAAACATTTTATGGTATTGATTGTCTTTATTGATTAATAACACAAGCTCAAGAAGCTCGTTTGGTAAAACTTGAGCTTGAGCTTATAAATCTAAGCTCATAAAATAGTGAGCTTTGAGATTTTGTGTTACATAAATCTTTTATTTGAGCTTTATATTGAGCTTGAGCTGGCTTAAGCTAGCTTACCTGAGCTTGAGCTTTCTCTCATCATTATTCAAATACAACTCGATCAGAAGGACTATGCTTATATGCAGGTATATATGCGAGCAATTTCAGGTGGCGCTCTCGTATCAAATATGCTGCTCATAAGAGTTAGGATTTTAATTCTGCTTATCAATATTTTCAATTAAACATATAAAATCACAAACAAAATTTGAAATATATAATTGTTTACATCTATAGTACTCCATAAATAAATCGAATATACATTTACATTGACAAATAATATATAAAAATAGGTGAAGTTGTAGAGAATTACGTGAGTGTTATATTTAGGTTAAACTGTACGTAACAGTTTTGGTGTTGTAAATACAGTTTTAGTCGTGAGTGACATCTATTTTGTTACGTTTTTCTACAACAAATAAATGATTATATCATTAATATGGCGTTTGTGGCCATTGATCAGCTGCTATTGTTATTCTAATTAATAGATAAAAAATGTGTGAAAACGAAATTATAGACAGTTATACGACAGTTAGTTCGCACACTGAAGACGATTTGGCCCAACAATGGCTTAAACGATTCAATTGTCACGTAATGGACGTAAAAGAATTATATCGATATTGGGCCGCAAATGTTCCAAAAATATATTCCCATGGAATGAACACCGATTGTCTTAACATAGTGTACGACGAACAGAGAGCGCGTAACCTATTATTAGTACCATTGGAACGATTCATAACTGGTGTTCACACTCACGAAACTATATTCAATAAATTGGCACAAATCGATGATCCGCCGACTCTTTGTGGCCGTGTTTTCAAGTCTGGCGAACCCACGTATTCGTGTCGCGATTGCGGATTAGATCCCACATGTGTACTGTGTGTCGAGTGTTTCAGAAATAGGTACGAATTTCATAACGTTTATGTTTAAGTTTACGTTTATGTTTGTTTATAAAAACTAAAAAATATTAGAATTTTTAAAAGTTTTTTATTTGGTTGATAACAGCTTCATAACAATAGAAATTAATTGTATTGTGTTTAATTAATAAGTTTTATTAAGTTATAATTCAATGTGATTAGTGTTCATAAGAATCATCGCTATAAGATGAGTACATCTCAAGGCGGTTCTGGTTTTTGTGATTGCGGTGATAAGGGTAAGCGCCAAAAATTAATTAAAAATTGATTATCGTTAAAATAAAACGTAATTTAACGTAATTTAGAAGCATGGAAGTCAAGCCCATTTTGCGACGTTCACATTCAAGGAGTGTCTTCGGAGGCAAACGATTCGAGCAATGCGTTGAAACGAGTACCGACTGAATTGGTTGGTGTCGTCGATCGCGCAACACTAGTGATAAAAGCTGTTCTCATGTATTGCTTCGAAATGCTAACGTGGAATCTAAACACGAAACTTCCTCCGCATTTGCAATATAGCGCTGAAGACTCTGAATCGAATGAAACGTTTGTTACGATGCTTTTCAACGACGAGGTGCACACCTATGAGCAAGTAATCACTACATTAAGTCGTGCTATTGATTGCCAACAAAAAGAAGCCACAGATTTTGCGACAACAATAGATAGAGAAGGGAGAAGTATAGTGAAGTGTTCTACTTTTGAGATTTGTAGTGGTGTGAAGACAATGATTGAAAAGATAACATCGCGTCATAACAGTAAGCCATTGCGCGTGGATGTAATGCACACCGACGTTGTGGCGCACCAAACGTTTGCAACTCGACTATTAACGTGGTTGCAGCAGATTCTTGGCTATTGTGAAGCATTCAGAATCATATTTTCCGAAATTCTTATGTTTAAAGACACTAATGAAGGCGACGCCAGCATTAACTTATCGAATGTGGTTTTATTGGAGCGTATTATGAAAGCAGACACGCAGCTATGGAAATCGATGAGAAATCAGTGGCACCAGTTATTTATTACTGGTTTGTTAATGGAATCCAGGAGTAAAAAGGAATTCGCCAAGATATTCACCAGAAATTATGGTTCTTTAATGAAAGACTTTATTCTGGATGATCACGAGCACACGGTATCGATAACTTCGTTGTCAGTACAGTTATATACAGTGCCATCGCTCGCGCATTCATTGATAGCGGAAGAAAATGCGATCGTTGTGCTGCTAAAATCATTTTTAGCTGAATGTGGTCAACATAGGAATCACGAAGGAAAACTAGCTTTTGAGCGAAATCATTCCGCTATCATAGCGTTTCGCAGAGCGCAGTATATTTTAGCGGATCTAAGATATTTATTAGCCGTCAAACCGATTGAATGGAATGAAGACTTACGAAAGAATTTCTTATGCGGAGTAACGTCTCTCATCGATTTATTGAAGTGGATGCAGGGTATGGATGCTGTTGTGCGTCAGGTAAACATAAATTGGTGTGAACTTAGCTTTTATTCACTAATTTATTTTATAGGTTGGACAACACGTCGAATTCGAAGCCGAATGGGAAACTGGAATTAATTTACAGTAATATTAAACAATTATTTTAACGTTAATAAACTATTAATTTCGTTTTCGCTAGGATTAAATTAGCGCCAATTGTTGCTTCAATTATTGATTGGTGCTCTTCGGATCGATTCACGCTTATTAAGTCATTGCGCAATACGTTAAAAGTGTTAACTGATTTCATTAGTAATTGTCCGACAACTGAATGGGAACTAAACGGCTATCGCGCAACGTGTCTCGATTACGATGTGTCCTCAATGCCGGTTACGATTCACTTGCCTTTCACTCGACTTGTTGCCGGATTATTATTGCAATTGGGAAAGTATGATCTTAATTATAACGAACCAAACTTTTTGGTTGACAAAAAGCCAACTCCCATGCAATTAATGGAAATGCCTTTAAGAACTCAAGTAATGATTGCACAATTCAGAGCTGGAATGTGGCGAAGAAACGGGTATTCGCTGGTGAATCAGATCTATTTCTATCATAACGTAAGACTTAGGGATGAAATGTTTGATCGCGATATTTTAATGTTACAAATTGGTGCCGCAAGATCTGATCCTAATGAATATTTGATACATGTTTTAAATAAGTTTAGTCTTCTATTTTGGGCTAAAGATAATTACGAAGGAGTGAATCGTAAACCAGAAGAGGATTACGTTCGCCAAACTATTTCTCTCGTGGAAGAGTTTTTAGGGCTAATCCTGATAATAGTATCTGAACGATACGTACCGGGAGTGGGAAGAGTGACCATTGAAGACAAGGTTAAGAATGAAATAATTCAATGGCTTTCCATGGAAGCAATGACTCATTCAGAATTAGTGAAATATTTACCCAAAGAATCGCATGCTTATCAAACGAGTATAGAGGATATCATTAAAGAAGTTGCGGTATTTCGAAAACCTACGCCTACCTCTAATACTGGCAAATACGAGCTAAAACCTGAGTTTTACAAAAATTTTAATCCTTTTTTCTATCATTATACGCGCCAAGATCAGTCTTGTGCCGAAGAAGTTCAAATAAAAAGGAAAAAACAGAACGAAGAAGAATTAATTTGTTGTCCGCCGCCTATTCCCCCAGATTTTGCGCCGCAATTTTCTGCTATAACCTCATTACTTGAATGCGATGTTTTGCTGCACGTAATAAACATTGTATTAAAGCGAACGTGTAATCTTCACGCCGTTTCCTTCTCTGAAACTCAGTTCGAAAAAGTATTGCATATAATTGGAGTGGCTTTACACGAACAGTTAAAAGGAACGATTGCTAATTTTGATTTCGCCAATAAATGCGTTAATTCGGGCATAATATCTCTTTTGGAAGAATGTTCTAATCGGCCGATTTGTTCGAGAATCGATATTCATAAAGACTTGTTAAAATGGATTTTGAGAAAATTTGGCGAAGTTTTGCGGAAACCAAATGCAAATCAATTGTCGGACGTAAAAATGGAAGAAACCGCTAATCAATTAGAAAATCAAAATGTCTCTAAAATCAAACAGGAACGGAAGATAAATGCTGAAGTGGCTGCAGCCAGAAGGGAACGAATTATGGCTCAAATGTCTGCTATGCAAAAAAATTTTATTAAAGAACACGCAGAGTTTTTTAAGGATAGCGAGGGAGCTTCCGGTTCTGATTGTATGATGGATACCACGAGTATAATCACAACTTCTATTGATCCCATTTCTGTTGGAGAAAATCAAAGAGGAAAAACATTTGTGAGCGAAGTTCACACGTGTATACTTTGCAGGGAAGAGCAGGAAGTGACGATTACTGGTCGATGTATGGTGTTGTCCGCGTTTGTTCAGCGCTCAACCGTTTTATCGAAGAATCGCGACAGAAAACAGTGGACTGATAGCGAAAATATTGACCCGCTTTTGATAAGCTCTGATTTATATTTCGGACCTCACATAAGCACGTGCGGCCATGTTATGCATAGTGATTGCTGGAAAAAGTTTTTTGAGTCGGTTCTCGCTAAAGAAAAACGACGTCCAATTAGATATGGAAGACACGTTAGTTTCGATGTGGATAGAAATGAATTTCTTTGCCCGCTTTGCGAGTGTTTGAGTAATTCTGTTATACCTATTATTCCGTTATTAAATAAGGAAATTAAAAAACCGGAAAAACGATCGAATATTCCGTTATCTCATTGGCTGCTAGGCTTGCATGCAGCTGTTGAAAAGGCTCAGCCACAATGGATTAGAGATCATTCGATGAATGGTTTGATGATTGATTTATACAATTTATTTTCGATTAATAACTATTTATTTTCGTTTGTCAGTAGAAACAGGAGAAAAATTCGTTTGTCGTTTTATGCCTCAATCATTGAATGAAATTTCAATCAATTCTTTCGTTCCAATTGTAGCCAAAGAAGCACTTGAAACACTATTTGATGAATACAAAGAAAATGTTATTAAAACTGAAAAAATTTCAAAGTCATTTGTCGAAGTTATGAAAAAATTTTCTGAAGCTATTTATTCGGTATGTAAATCACTTCAATTCAGTTTTGTTCGTCATTAAAATGCGAACTATTATAATAATACTTTATAACGTTAATTGCTGTATCTATGATCGATTTTTATGGCATATTGAAAAATTTCCATTATATGATCGAGATGTGTGTCTGGGTGTCTGTCCTCCTTTATTAAAAAGTTTGATTAAGTTTAAACCCGGTAGTATACCGTACAGTATGCCATGATTTGTGTGTTCCACTCTTGTTTGTTATTTCTTCGCATAATACGATTATTTAAACTTTGAATTTAGAATTTAATATCATTAAGATATATTACTTATGATGTTTTGAATTATTTTTCTACATACAGATATCGCTAAACATAAACGTAGCACCGAATTCGAGTATCGATGACGATCGTCAATCTCTAGTGTCATACTGGTCTTGCGCTTACACTATTCACTCAATCGAACGAATATTGCGCTTAGAAAACAAACCAATTTTCGGTGATCTATCGTCACGAAAGTACAATTGTTTACGAGCTCTGGTTCGATACATTGGTTCGAGTGTTGTCGTGTTTAATGAAGCGGTTATCATGAGTCACTGCATAAGAATATTGCGTTACCTTCTTGTCAATGATGTTCATATTTCAAGTTCAAATTGTTGTCTCGATATCGACCCATTCTCAACTCTTGTCTCGTTAATAATCACGACGCCATCTCTTTATCTGTTCAATAGCGACGAAGGCAGCAAGTTTTACTCTGTCCCACTCGGAAACGTGTCCGACAAGAATTATATATTATTATTATTAGTGTTTCATATGGTTCAGGTGAATGATAACATTTTTATTAAATAATTAACAACTAACTGATTAATTCTTGAATTTAGAGATGTAAATTTAGGCTGAGCCTAAGGCTACATTGTAGGCTATTGGCTTAGGCTCTAAAATATTAAATCACCGAAAAATAAAAGTGAACCCTGACATCATAAGCTTATTGTTCCGTTGTTTTGCATTTAAAAATATGAAATTAGAGTTAGCTTTTATTTTGCATTGACGGGTATAGGCTTAGGTTTAGACCTGACAATTTTTTTCTTAATTTTAGGCTTTGGCTGTAAGCTTGGAAAAAATTAAAACATAAAATTTATAACATGTTTATGCCCATTATTGAATACAATTACAAAAAGAATGTTCATTTTGTAGAACATCACATTTAACTACTCATTTTTTAGCACCACTTATTTAAAACTTTGAATAAATTTTCTTAGCTTGTTCTTTGTTTTTTCATTAAATTTATTTACATTTTCGAAGAATTACTTCATTTTCTGAAAGCCTAGAGGTTATTCAGCTTATTTTTGTTGTAGGCTTAGGCTCCTTTAAACATTGTATGCGTAAGCTATATAGGCTGAAGCATAAGCCTACGAGAAAACATAAGCTTAAGCCTAGCTTTCAGCCTAAACCTAAGGTTAGGCCGCCTGAAACTCTCATCGCTACTTGAAAAATATTAAAGTTCTTTTGCTCAAATAAACTTAAAACATAGAACCTGTTTTCGGAAAATAGTTATATACTTTTCATTCAAAAATGTTATTAAAATTGGATATTAATTACATTCTAATAACAATTTTTTAATTTACTTTAATGACATTTTCATAAAATAATTATTTAAAATTTTGGAAAAGTTTGTTACACTCCAGTCATTAACGTTTGCTTTTGCTAAACTTTTAAACAAAAGTTTACTTACGGAAGAATATATTTAATATTTAAAAAAAATAAATTTACCAATTATATCGATATTAATAAATGTTTATAAATTAAATTAGATAATATTGACGCATAAAACGGACAAATATATAGACGAACCGATGGAAATCGAAGCTGATAGTCAAAATGGTGGAAATGGAGGCGATTTTCTATTAACTTTCTACACGGATGTTATAATAGCCGCTGGTTTGGCGCCATATAACCCATCACCAAATGTGTCGCAAATCGAATATTTTCTTAAGTCAAATTTATTGCCTTTTCTTCGATCGACCGCACTATACTTTCACTTTCTGACAAATGTTGCGCCGCCATCGCGATTGAAAGACAAATTCGAATTGTTGCACCCAAACCACGAATATAATATTCTCTGCCAATATTTAGGTTTACCAACAAATCTTTCCCAATTACTGGAATGTCAGACATTGCGACAATTGGCGCTTAATTGGTGTCGACATCCGAGAGTAAACTTGATATTAAGTCAAAATAATGAATCAGTTTCGAGTATTGTGGAACCACCGCCTAAATTGATCGCACAGCCACACAGTGTCAACTATTTGATTGCTTTACCAAATGATTACAGTGATCTCATCAACAGTGTATCGCAGTTCACTTGTCCTAATTCTGATGGCGATGACAGCAGATCTCCCACAATGTGTTTGGTTTGTGGTACTATTCTATGCTCGCAAAGTTATTGCTGTCAGACTGAGTTGGAAACAACAATGGTTGGCGCCTGTACTAATCATACGCATTCTTGCGGCGCTGGTATCGGAGTGTTTTTGCGAATAAGAGATTGCAAAATTCTATTATTAGCTGGAAAAACCAAAGGTAATCATCGATTGACTGGTTTAAATAATGTTAAGCGTTATTAAAGCGCATTATTTGTGTATTTACAGGATGCTATTTACCACCACCTTATATTGACGAATATGGAGAAACAGATCAGGTAAGTCAAACTAATGTTATTGTGGACATGTGTGGCTGTAATGCGCTGTTTGTCGATTTTAGGGACTGGTTCGCGGTAATCCTTTGCATCTTTGCCAGTCATCGTACGCCGAATTGCATCGGCTTTGGCTCAGACATGGCATCCCTGAACAGATAGCTCACGCTTTGGAGGTTTCCAGCAATTTGGCCGCAACTAATTGGCACTTACTTTAATTTATATCAAATTCAATTCTATTTTGAGTGATTTGTAAGATTTGTGAGTCGTAGGCAAAAATTATGATTTTTATTTGATGTGTTTTGGATTGTTATTTATATTTATTTGTAAACTCGATTTTGCTCACATTTTTTGCTACAAAAGTTAGTGTAAATTATATATATATTTCTTAAATGTTAGTTTGAATTTATATTTGATTACATCATTATTACATTAAACTAAATAAAAAGTCTATTATGATTGAGTTTAAATACGATTTAACGTTTATCACTATTTACACATTTTATTAGATTACAGTTTTATTATTTGGGTAATTATAAATATTTAGGTATATTATGAACATAACAACGAACGGACATAATGGTCTCATCCATTCGATTAACTTTAAACAATCGCTATTTCATATTAAATTAACTAAATTGGAAACATTTCATTGAAAACAGCTTATTTTTATTTATTTTGGCAAAATTTGTAATTCAACATTATATAAATAAATATTAAATAAACAAAACTATTGATTACGAATTGATTTCAATATAAATGACTAAAAAGTGCATTAAATGCTATGTTATGCAACGCTTTTGACTTTCAAATGATCTCTACTTGACCTCTAAATGTCCGACGTTTAACCTCTAATTGACCTTCAATTTAATTGAGCATTTTAATCCAAAAATTTGATTCAACTTTATGAGTCTCCATTCAACTCTGAGTCATTATGTGCAAGTTTGACCAATGACTCATCGATTACTATGAGTTCGATCAAATTTTGGCGTTTTTTGCAAAATTTTGTTAAAATAGATGATTAAGGGGTCAAACTTAGAGTCAGAGGTCAGTTTTTTTATTTCTTATTACACATAAATGATAAACACATGGGCGTTAAAACATCAATTTAATGCTAAAATGAATGCTATTTTTAATTGTTTATTAAATGTTTTTTATTACTTACACACAAAATAAATAGAAATATTTAATATAATAAAATTGCAAAAAAAAAGAAACCGAAAGTAAATAGAATAATAGGTTTACTGAAAATTAAAACTTTTAATTTAAAAGTTAACAAATAATTAGCCAAAAACCCAAAAAGTATTAGAATTAAATTCGATAAGTTTATATTACCAAATTATATTCAAAAATTTGATTGAATTTTAAAACAAAACAAATATTTTTATAAATGGTAAACTTAACAATGTTTTGTAAAAACAGAATAATTATTTGGGGCAATCAATCCAAAGCAATATATTTTCGGTATATGAACGCTGATCGTCCATTGAATAACATTTGCCAATTGTTTAGCCAATAGACATCATTGATAATATGAACACGTGATTGTTATTCGTGAAAATATGTGAAAATCGTGTGAATTGAATTAAGAATAATAATTTAAATTAATTTAGTCGATTTATGGATCCATTATCACTGCGAAGAACCGCGAGCTCAATACCACAACAGGAATATCTTCTTCAGGGAAGTATTTTAGACGACTCTTGCGAAGCATTACTTCATAAATTGCGAGGATTTTGCGATAACGCAGACTCACCACCAGAAAAGTTTAATGATTACGAAAGTGTATTAAATATAAGTAAATCATTTCATTCATATTAATAATGATTTGATTGAAATAATATTCATATACTTATAGGATCGCCTTCAGGTGCCATGACATCAGTTCGCGTTCGTAAATCGTTAGAACACAGCAACAATCCGTGTCATTTGCGATATTTGGGACAATCAGAGATGGGAGACAAGAGTAGAGCAACGGTTGTGCGAAACTGTATCGATTGCAGCACAAGTAGTAATGTCATACAATTCTTGACTGATATGGGCTTTAGAATCGATTTCGAGTTCGTTCTCAGGGGTTATATGTTTCGAAAGGGAAGAATGAAAGTAATTGTGGCCAAATTGTTTAGAGTGCTCGGTAATCCGGATCTGTTGGAACCCATATCACAGTCATATCTGGTAGAGTTAAGTGTGAACGCGCCCAGTGGTCAAGACTTGATCGCTGACGAAATGAAACAATTCGCTGATTCGCTTAAACCGCTCGTCATTCTTGACAAAGTGGACGTTCGGCGACAAGTTTAGTGTCCATTAACACTCAATATTTAACTGTTATTTATACTAACTTAATACTGTACAATAAAATAATGTCAAAAACATTCGTAGAACATATATCATTAAACATTAATTCTACTTAAATACAATTATATTTTATTCAAAACGTGTTAAATGATTACGAATATAAATCGTATTATTTTCTACTTTAACTTAAGTGTAAATTAAACTAAAGTTCTATACGAAACTTTAGGTAATACTCGGCTTTTCCACGATAAATCTAATTGTTATTGGCATACAATTATTTGATGGCATACTCGTCTGGATAATCAAAAATTTTGGGAAACTTTTTCAACTGTTCGTCGGTGTAATCGTTCAACTTTTTATCGACAGGTCTTAACTGTCTTATTTGATCGGTGACATTATCGATAATATGTTTAGGCACGACATCGTCAGGAAATATTTGACATCGGGCTATCAATAGGTTACGCTTTCCTTCCACTTGTACACCAATAGCTTTGTATATGGCTTTATACATGACCAAAGTGGGATCAATCTGATGCAACTGCCACGCAGAGTTCCAACAGGTTCCACCGGCGTATCGCGTGTGATGGTAGTAATATCTCCATTTCCATTCATCATTAGGCATCGCCACGTGTCTGGCGTTAATCACCACAACGTGATCGCCCACGTCTTGCCACGTGTCGTAAATGGGTTTGTGTCGACCGAACAGATATCGCGCAACCCTTTCTCCGGCATCGAACGCGTCCTGAAACTTGGCATCGAATAAATACCATGTTCTGGCGAATGTGCACCACTGTTCAACTCGTCTAAACTTACTCATTATTCATTTGTTTACATCTAGTGTTACCATGTGTTTTATTTCCACTTTTTTTATTTAAATAATCACAGGATTTTCCAATAAAAATAAGCTTACGGTATTTTTCGTTAAGTAGACTGTATAAACAGAAAATTTTAGATGGGTTGAGGTCTGGCCCGGATATTTTGAGAGAATTAAAGCCCGACCCGGTCAAGCAAAATATAAGCCAGAGTTGGCCTGTCTCGATAAATAAAACTTGTTTCGCTTTAATTTATAGCTTAATAATTGCATGTAAAAACTTTGCTTTTTAATGTACAGTATAATCTGATTTGATTTAGTTCTTTTAATTGTTATTAGTAATTTAGAATTACCAAATTTTATTTACGTAATCAAATTGTAGAAATTTTTTTTCCTTTTTTAACTTAAGGCCCGACCAAGCCAGATATTTTTTCTCTATGCCCCGACTCAGCCGGTAACTAATGTTAGACCTTACAAAATTAAAATTTTTATAAGGCCGGTTTAATACAGAACCACCATTTGAATAAAAGTATATTATACCTGCCGCATAGTTAGTGTGTTAAACTTTAGCAATACAAAAAATTCAGTAATAATAAAATCTAATAAAAATTTTAACAATGCGGCAGGTATTATAATAGTATAAATTTACTTGATACAGCTAAATTTAAATTCATCTATTAATTTCCATAAAATTTGTTTTTGTTTAGTAATTTAATATGCTAAAATAAACAGATTTTTTTCTACCAATTCTTTTCAATAGTTATCTTAAAATACTAAGCCCTATAAAACTCGTCGGATGTGAACTATCTTTCAATTTTCTACAAATTTTTTGTAAATATTTTAATTTTCTGGGGCTAAAAATAATTTAATTCTCCCAAATAAGACTTAAGGCTAATAAAACTGGTTTATTTGGCTTACAGATTTTATATTTCCCTTTATTCATTCAACGAAATCAAAAATCGAATTTCGTTTAATTTGTTTAAACAAAAAATGAAGCATACTAATATAAATCGGTTTTTATTGTGCATATAAATTGTATTTAAATTTGAAAGTTCATAGAGTATAGAAATATAAGTTTAATAACAAAAACGAATTTAAATCCAAATGTTTTATTCAATTAATTTTATTTGTTCAAACTCTTTTTTATCGTTAAAAATTATTTTATTTAATTAATAGAAAAAATAGCTATTATAGAGTATATAAAAATAGTGTTATAAATTGTTTTAAAATTTACCAAAATAGCGCTAAAAAATAGCACTTTTTAAAAAATTACACAAAAGTATACTATTATAACTTTTCGTTTATATTAACATCTTTCTACATCAACCATTAGTATCTTTTAATAAGAAATATTAAAATTTTTCAATAAAATTTGCTTTCACTTTAACTTATCAGGAATTTTACGGTATTTATTGGATCGGAAAAAATTTGAGGGAATAGTAGTAAAAAACTTATGTGATTTAAACTACAATTTATCGGTTGTGGGAACAATACAATAGCATTTATAGAATTTATTATTAAAAATAACAAAAAATAGCATATATAAATGGAGCTAAAACTACTCCATATTATGTGATTGGAGCACATATAACAATTATAAACATCTAACTTATGAAATAAAAAGCAGCAAATGCTATCATTTTGAGTGTCTAATAATGAAGTGCTATAATTCTGGAAATATGAGCGATATGGTCAAAATTAAATACATCTATAAATTTAGAAATTGATAAATATTGATAAATACCATTAATACTAGTTGTACATAAAATATATAAAACCTGCTCAAAATTTAAAATAATACATAGGAAAAGGATGATTAAAATTTATATAAGATTATAAATGAGTAGAAATTGAGATTTCAAAAAAATGATGTCACAAGTAAGTATATATGGCTAATTTAGAGATTCTTCCGTCCCATCAGAAGGTATACAAGTTGCATATTTTCGTTACACAAAAAATGTGTATCATTTCATAAATAAGTTACAAAAATTGTGACAAAATAAACTAATACAAAATTTAGATCTATAACACATATAATTCAAGACTAAATTCCAGATTCTGCGATCCCTTCGTCATCTGTAACAAATAATTGAATGCGAAAATTAGCACTAAAATCTGTAAGTATAGTAATAATATAAAATACTCTATGACACACTAAAATTATAACAAAATTTTTTCATTGAAAAATTAGCTATTGTAGTACAATATTTGCTTTTAAAATTCAAAAATTCACAACATTCATTAGAATAAACTCAAAAATAAAAAATCAATATTTAAAACATTTGTCCGTTTGTCATAGTATTCCCGGGAGCACTCAACTCATGGACAAACTAAATTTATAGTATTTTTCGTTAAACTTGTTCTCGTCAAACACAATCCATTATCATTTATGTGTTATAATTTGATAATACTTAATATAATTTCATAACTTATTTCAAATAATGACAACTTACGTTTTAGACAAATAAAGGATCAAAAAATTTGACATTTCCTTAATTGGATCGGAATATTTTTCATTTTATTTCGCTTTGCTTATTACTGCATAATAAAGAATTGTTATCGAATGTCTCCGCTTCCAACAAAAACGAAACGGCGTTTAAAAGTAAAATAGAATTTTTAAAAAACTTAATTAAATATCCATCAAAAAAACATTTAAAATATAGGCTTATTTTCATTCCTTAATTTTTTATCAACGACGTTAGGCAAAAACGATCGTTGCACAGCGTATAAAATTGTAAATGCATTTTACGTATTCATTATTTTATGCAAATAATAAATCTAAAAAATGCAAACAAAATGCAACGAAAATTGTTAATTTTATTGTAAACATATAAATAAAAGCTTAAACTTTCCAAACTTGTTTCAAGAATAAATCATCCGACTGTCGACTAGCCATTTGTTTATTATTTAGTGTTTAACGTTAAAATCCGGATAAAACAATAATAATAATTTAGAAAGCAGGTTAACCGATATATTAATGACAAACGAACATCGACTTGCGAATACAATCATTAACATTAATAAGACTAAAATGTATGGTATGCTTCACTTTCAATCGATTAGTTTAGAAATATTGAACGTTAAATTTTTAAGTACAACATTGAATTAATCAAAATTATAATCTCATGTACGCTTATAAGCTTAGTTGCAAAAATAAATTCAATATAAATAAATAAATAAATATTATTTACCTTCAAAACCTTGATTATCATGCATTTCAAGTCGAGGCGAATCAATTAGATCTTCTTTTCCTTCTAATACGCAAAGAAGGCACTCGTGTATGCAAATATATTGTTGCTCATTTTGAACCATCCAAACTCTCTCTTTTCGCATTTCATAAACAATACCAAAGATGTCGACTGAATCAAACTTGTGTATTCGTTGGAGTATACGATCTAAAGCAATAAAAGTGCCCGAACGTCCGACACCAGCCGAACAATGAACTATTATAGGCTTATTATTGTCCGGAGAGCAGCGTTCTCTGAAAGCCCTCACAAACTTGACCAATGTTTTAACAGGCTCTGGTACGCCAAAATCGGGCCAAGTTGTGAAATGAAAGTGGCGTACAATTCGTGACTGATCTCCCTTAATAACAATAATAACAATTGATTTTAATTAATATTTAAAATTTTGGATACCAATATGGAATAACTTACTCGCATAACTTTAAACTCAGATATAGTCCAATCAGGATATTGAGATTCATTGAGTATTGTCACCTGAATATCGCCATAAAATACTGGTTGGGTATCATAAGGCCAATAATGATCACATTTTTCTCTTCCTTTTTCGATACATCGTGTAAGCATAACGATTGCTCGAGAATTCTGTTCCCACGCCATTCGCCAGAAATCATCTCTAGTGCTATGAAGCGGTCCTTGAGTGACGATAAATTCGCGCGGAGAATTAAATCCTGGAATGTAGTTTGCATTCATGTAATCGGAACCATCTTCATCGTCTGTTGGCAATAATTTGACGCGTGAATGATCGTATGGAAGAATATTTGTAAATCGATTTTTAGGTCGATTAACGGGAAGATCTGCTGCATTGCAAGGCTTATCACGACCAACATGTTTCAAAAGTTCAAACTCTTCTGAAAAACGAAAATCCGAATCTGCAGACATAATTCGAAAGTGGTCACCAAAATCTTTCAATTTGATCGGTCTAGTAGTTATTAATTCACTTTCAGCTATAGAAAGAGTATCCTCTTTTCCGGTCTGATGAATATTACTTGCTTTTTTTGCTCCACTAAATGGTCCTAATCTTCTATGCTTAAGATATAGCACCACAACAGCCAAAAGTAATAAGAGAAACAATGGAAGCAGTACACCGATATACAATGCTGTGTTATCAGGATCCGTAGTTACTGGGTTCGAGTATACCGTATCTTTAAATTTTTCTGCAGTTGTGAACGCTCTTATCTTTACTTTATAAGTAGAACCTGGTTTTAATGGCCCGTTACAATATTTATGCGCAACATTTGAATTACAATCTTCAGTTCCGATCGTAAAATCTTCAGTATTCGATGCATTAAATGGATAAAAAGGTTCGGTCGCTTGATATGGGGGCCATAATGAAAATTCCTGCACACTTCTCCACGAAGGAAGATCTAAAATATAATCTATATTTATAGAATCGTCTTCGGCAACAATAACGGCGAAAGCAATAATGGGACCGTACATATTAGAAAAGTAATTTTTTCTAAATTTAATACGGAGAGTTGTAGATGTATGACCAACTTCTGTTGGAGAGACATTAACTGCAGGCGCTGGTGGCGCCCAAATGGGCATTTTCTCTTCCCACGAGGCCTTATGGCCTGAGCCAACTTTCGTGTGCGCCTCTATATGAAAAACGTATAACTTTCCAGGTATTAAATTATAAATAGTTCCTTGCGTATCGGTGGGTCCAAATAATTGGTTTTTCACCACTTGATTTCCTTTGATGTAATAACTTATTTTATAACCAGTAAGAATACCATTCATTTCGGTGGCCGGAAGTGCCCATTGAAGAGTTATTTCGTTTGGTTTGACGTCTACAGATTGAAAATAAGATACTTTTCCGGGAACCGATTCAAGAGTCAGAAAAGTTTGACTTATAGGCGAACTTCTAAGCATTGTGGACGTTCCATATCCCGAAAGAGTGGTCACAACAAATGTATAATTATTATGCGGTTTCAAATTTGAATAAAAAATCTTCTCCGAAAATGAAACATTGACGACAAGAGTTTTGACAAGTGGATCCAAATATTGGATTTCGTAACCGTCTTTATCGCCATAAGGCACTTCCCAAGATAATGATATCTCGTTATCAGTGACAGCTAAAGCGGAAATCGATCGAATTGGTTCGGGATATAGTCTGGCCTGACGTAATATTGGAATTGAGTATGTCTGCCCACTAACTGTCCAAATACTTAAATTATAAAGACGACCAGGAACTAGATTATCAAATATCACTAATCTGTTTGTATCGTTGTACAGTTTTTCTTGTGGTGGAATATTGGTAGCACTTAATTGAAATTTATATTTGTCGAACACCACATTACGAGTTGGAGTTGGAGTGTATTTAATACCAAGAGTTTTCGTTTCATGTTCGTCTATCACTACATTTATCACCGAATCAATTACAGGCACTAAAAATGAAATGAATATATTGATTTATTCAAATAATTGTTAAAATTAAACATAAAATGTGAATTTTATTAACTTTTATTAAAAATTAAATTAAATATATTCAATAATGAGTTATTACTCGAACACGTTTAAAAAGTAATCGATAGAAATAACGGGCACTTTTAGGGATAACGAAATTAGTACTCACTCGTTCGTGTTTGAACGCTAATGCTTTCGCTTCTCATATTATTGCTGACAACAGAAAATTCAAATGAGTATTGTTCTCCAGGTTTTAATGTATCAATGAGTACACTCATTAACTCTCCTTCTTTTGTTTCGTTGTACGCTTGAATTTGTTTAGTTTCTTGTTTGCTGGAATCTCCGACAGGATTATAAACAATATCGTAATGATCTATTTTTCCGAGTGGAACTGACCATTGAAATGTAATATTGTGCGCGTCTATAAAATGTTTAACGTCGTCGATGGTATTTGGATACATCGTTTGTATAACTTCTCTATTGTCTGGACTTTCGGCTTTGTTGCTAACTGTTGCCACTCGAAAAACATAGCGCTCGCCAGCAATCAAGTCTTTAATCTCAACAGTGGTTGAATTAACAACAGTCAATTCACGCCAAAAAACTAAGCCAACGGCACGATAGCGAATTAAATAATGATCAACAAGAGATTCTAATGGTGGCGTCCAATTCAACATTATAGTAGAATTTGTAAATTTAATTATTTGTAACGCTTCAAGTGGACGTGGAAGCACTACTTGAAAATATGAATGAGGATCACTAATAAGGCCATAACTGATAGCTGAAACAGAAATCTCGTAACCAGCGCCGGGATAAAGATCATCCAAAACGAGCCAATTATTCTTAGTTACTAAATCTTTCCTCTCTTTTGTATCATTTCGCGTCCAAACGACTTTATATGAATCTTGTTTACTGGTCACATCCCATTTCCACGATACATTAAGTGTTCGCCCAGATATCGGTTCGAGAACACCTATCACTGGTGAAGCAGGTCGTGATGGTTGATATACAATAGTATTTTCGCTGTAAATAGATTTGGACACTGCCACCACTCCAATCGAATAATTACGACCAGCTAATAGATTAGTCAAATGTACTTCAGTGTCTTTCACTACTTCAACGGCTCCATCAGAATTGAATGCCTCCAATTCGTGATATGTAACCATATACGAGTCTTGCGTACTCTCATTATTTGCTGTCCATTCTAAATATATATCGGCTGCTTTACCAGGCCTTGATTTAAGGTCAAGAACAGGCAAAGGTCTAGTGGTGACATTGCCAGTGACGGGCCACGACGCGACATTGCCTGAAACTGATTTCACCACTACTTCGTACGTTTTCCCCGGTTCTAAATCCTCGGAGAACCTCGCGATTCTTGATTCATCTTTTAACACAATTTTTGGCAAAGAATGTCTAACTCCCAGTGAAACCTGATAGCGATCGAATTCGCTTAAAGACTTTGGTGGTCCCCATTGCACGTCAAATGAGTATGATGTGACTGTAGTTCTATCGAATGTAATATTAGTTGGCGGTAATGGCACTGTTCTGTATTGAGCTTCGGTTGGGTCACTAATTTGTGATTGGCTAACAGTTTGAACAGATATATTATAAGCCCTTCCCGGCACTAATCCGTAAAAAGCTGCCTGTGCTGGACCTGGAGGTTCGGTCTCTTTTTCCACGTAAAGTACTGATTGCGCCGCATCTTCAGGAATAATGCTAACTCTGTACTGATCGAAGATGTTTGCGGGATATGGTGGCTGCCATAACACTAAAAGAGTGGTCTCATTACGAAACCATACGATAAATCTTCCGGGAGTATTAGGTTTTGTGGTAAAATTAGCTGAAAGAAAAACGTGCGATGGCTTTGACTGATGGATGGATTGTAACTGGACTTCGTATGAGGCGCCAGGTGTGAGGTCTCTGATAGCGATGGGTAAGTGATCGGTGGCCGTAACATCGATGTGACGCACTCCCGAATCGTCTTGTTCTGAAAGTGGTAATATCGTTAACTTATAGCTATCAACGCCTCCATCCGCTGGTGATTTCCACTCCAATTCAACTGTTTTTCCCGATAATACTTCGATGGATAGTTCTCGCGGAGGGTCTGGTGCTGTAATCAATCAAAGTGTTATTACTACGCGTATAGCACTGTAAGCGTAAGCGTTAAATATACTTACTATTATATGTGATTTGTATGAAATTAAATACGAATATAATGATTACTATTGTCATTAACTTCATCGTGTATTTATTAAATCACATACATGTTGATAGCAATTAGTTAATTGGTCACCATTTACTGAATCACTTAATTTTCACATCTCAGTTACAGATGTCATGATTACGTATTATCAATAATTGGTTGTTTACTATTTTGGTATTGCTTACGAGTTTACGAGTATTACTGTAGTCTATATAGTATTACAGACAGTAACGCACTCTGCTGTTTGGTTTGTTGGGCGTAAACCCTATTTAAATACTTGTGAAAACAATTTAAATCAACATACACTGTAAACTCACTGTCAATACTTTTTAAATTCCTTTAAATCAAAGATTAAAGCTATACATATCAATATTACTTATAACAAAATCAGTATTCAATGATCTGCTGACAGTGATTTCCTATAATAATTTACTGTACATATGTATATATGGCCCGTATTTTTGTTAACAACAATCTAACCTCTGGCCACAGTTTTTACATTCCAGTTTTTAAATTCATAAAATTCTGTCTTAACCAACACACCAATCTATAATGGAACTAAACTTTTCAACCAAAATTATCGATATTTCTGAAAATTAAGAATAAACCATTGATTTGGTAAAAATTAAAAAAATGTAGAAATTGATAACAAAGTTTGTTTTAAATCGAAGCACTGCCTCAACAATGATGGCAACAACAGTTACTTTACTTTTCACTACAATATCATTAATGACAACGATTATGGCCACTACAACAGCCGATGTCTTATCATTTCATCCGAAACCATATGAGCACAGAATCAAAACTCGATCCACTGCTCAAAAATACTGCGGAAATAATATAGTAAACGTGTTACGATTACTATGCGATGGCAACTATTTTAGTGTTGCTAAAAGAACTAAACAGACCGATCACTTCAAATCCGATCATTTCGGTAAATATAGACACACATAATTGTATTATTAATCTTATTTTTAAGTTAATTATTAAAATTTGCTAGAAGTGTCCGATTTATGGGATGATATTAACCCCAAACGCGATTATACTCCAACCAAACTCACTGATAATTTCATAATTTCGCCGAAAAAGGCGTTCAATCTATTAAATAAACAAATGAAAAACTCAAATAGAGTTGTTTTAAATCGAAAACGAAGAGGAATTGTTGAAGAATGCTGTAAAAAGGCGTGCACTGTAAGAGAGTTGTATTCGTATTGCGATTAATTCATTATAAATTTAGTTAACAAATTTGATTTTACTGTACATATTAATAATTATTTGATTAAATCTTTTTAAATGATTTAAATTTTATTTTTATATGTGAAAATACAAATACAGTACAAAAACAGCTTTTATATATATACTCATCAAATAGCTTTTTGTATTTGAATTTAATCATTAAATTGTATTATATTGACTTTTTAATTGATTGTATTTTATTGTGTTACCGATTTAATTTTATCATAAATTTATAAAATATACAGTAATATTATTATTATCTCAACGCTAACCACTAATTTTAAATAAACTAAATCCTAATACATAACTTATATCATAAAACATGCTTATGTCACTTTCATAACTATTGGCGAATGTTTGATAACATTAACGTTACCGTTTACCATATATTCAAGAATTAACTCGATCTCTTCTCGTATTTTGGGATAGAACAAAATTAAATTATCGAATTCTAACTATTTATTTATGATTGCAGATACAGCTAATTAAAATTTTAGACAAATTATTTAAGTATTAAATAAATAACATTAAAACAAAGACTTAATAAGAAACATGACGGCTACTATTTTTGCTTTTGTTAAAACATCTAACGACTAAACCGTAAACAACCAACGTTTGAAGTCATAAGAGAGGGTCAGATCTTGAAAATTTCAATTTTGGAGGGTATAGGAAACTTATCGAATTTAAACGACAATTTTGTTGGTCTTAATACAACAGATTAACTAAAAAATTAGCGTTTGTTTCGAACAGAGGTTTCCAAACTATGGCTCGCGACCTAAAATAGGGCCGTAGAATTAAAAAAAGTTGGGTCATACCTATGTTGAAATAAATAGAGACGAAAAATTCAGGATAATCCTTATTTTTATAGGACATAGTTACAACCAATACAATAAAAGATGTGACGAATCATATAAAATTAAGCATTTTGAGACCTATTCAATGTCCCTGAAAATCCTGAATTTTTAATTGAAAATCCTGATAACTCCTGAAAAACTATAATAATAATGAATTTATTTTAAAGGAAAAAACATTAGTTTTTCGATCTAAAACAACTTTTATACAAATTTTACTTTATTTTCCTGAATATTCCTGATTTTTAAACTTTTTTCCTTTTTTCTTCCAGAATTTACTCCGTTTTTAGTCCTGAATTTTTCGTCTCCAGAAATAAATATTATGTAGTAATGGGTCGCAACTTGAAGTTGACAATTGAAAAACTTATTATTTGGGCAAGGATTTTTCGGGACTTAAAACATGTTAAAACGGGAGGGAAATGGGAACACAAACAGGCCTAAAACGGGAATAAATTCATGAAAATTTTATTGTTGAAGTCAAAAATTTAAAATTACAAAAAATAATTGAGTTGGATATTATAAAACATTTTTAAATCAGATTCTGAAAAGCGTTGTCTGTTATCCTTTGATAAATTCATTGTAATTTGGATTTTTTTCTAAACACTTAATAAATTTAGTTTTTGCAAAGCCATCTAATTTCGACAAACCTTCATTGACCAAACTTAACTGTGATTCTAGTGATAAATTTCTTTCTTCTAATTTCGTTATTATTTCAGGAAGAAATTCATTTTTTTATCATTTTTAAATAATTCTTTACCAACATTTTTTTAACGTTTGTTTCTTAATTTTAAAGTTATATATAATGTGTTTTTAAATAATTCTTTTTAAAGTTATTAATGGCACAAACCATGTATGCAGCTTGATCTGTCACAATTAAGATAACAAGATCATACTTAATAGATCCCCATAACAAACAACAACTTTCTGTTGTTTCATAAATAATAGAACAAATAAAACTTGTTCCAATAACGTATGCGGAATAAAATCTAGAATTTTTTTAATTTAGTTATAAAATTAGTTATACTAGAGATAACAAATTAGATTTTTTTTAGTTTATTGAACAACATTTATTGTTAGAAAAATTTATATTAGATAACTGAAAGAACTCCGTTATCTGCCGCTTTTCGGACTTTGGTCTTTAGGCCTCCCATTAGGTTTTGGCAAATGTTTGGTGGCATTTTTCGTATCTGTTTTAATTTTTTTCTCGAGATTTTCAATTTTGTCTGTCGAACAGCCATTCGCATAAACTTTATTTTTTAAAATTGCCCAAAAATTTTCGATAGGCCGAAGTTGAGGCACATTTGGTGGGTTAGAGTCTTTGGGTACAAAATTTATGTTAAGTCGATCATATTCTTGTTAAGTGGCGTTTGAGTAATGACTTGATGCTAAATCAAGCCAAAACACGTAATTGCCATCCGAATGTTGTTTACTTATAAATTTTGATAGTCTTTTAATCCATTCTTTGATGTAAATTTCCGAATTGATGGCATTTTTTGATTTTTTAATAAAGGGTTGCGAAAAACCTTTTTTGCTGATCGCGAGCCAAACTAAAACTTTCGGTATATTTTTTTGTAAACTTAAATTTAACATTCTCTGGTACTTCAAGTCCATTGTAGGCATAATTAAACCTGTTACTATAAGAATCGCTACCATCTAACGTAAAATATGCCTCATCGTCCATCACAACAACTTTATCATCTTTAAAATCATTTCTTCTTAACTTTTGTTGTGATGTTTTTTGTCGAATTTTTTTATTTTCGTTTGACTTGGGAGCTTTAATTACATTTGTCCATGTGTTTTCGCGAGTGCGAGATAAACGAAATAAAAATATAAAACTAGTTTTATAAGCGGTTCGCGATAAATTATTAGTACAAAAATGCTAAGAATTCCGGGTTTATGACTTCTCGGCTCAAAATAATGAATTATCTGCTAAAATGCAAACAAATACTCTCAATAATTTTAAAAAAAGGTTTTAAATGCATTAAATTTTTCTATATTTTGGGTCGAGTATAAAAAAAGATTAAAAACTAATGGATTAGTATATAGATAGACTGAAATTAGATTATGACTTATAGATTATATCTGCTTTGCGAATTCAATGAATCTTAGGTAATTTTCGATTTTCTCTAAGATGAAATAATCAGCGATATTACAATATTGTTGCTCAGTATTCACGATTTCATCGATCGCAAGGCAATATCTTTGCTCTAGATCTATGTTCGCGTCATGTGCACAATTGCTTGACAAGATAGGATTGCCAATGCACAATATTATAGCAAAACAGCGCAAATATTGTCGAAAAATTACTTCTTTATTTAAACAATACAAAAATTTGATGTCCGACTAATAGTTTACGCTAGATATACTCACTTTATGCTTTGAAATTGAATTAGTTTTTGACTTTTGATTTAATAAGTATCAAATGAATGTTTATACGAATAATCAAAGGTTTTTAACATATTTTAATTTGAAAATTGTTTCAAAAAATATATATTGGGTTGTAATTTTTATCTTTAAATTGAACTATACTAAGTTTATAGAGCAATAATTTTTATTATATATAATATTTTAATGAAAAAACTATGACTATACTTTTATGGATGTTTTATCGCTAATATTGGACAGTAAACATTGCCCATAAAACAATTTTTCGTACTCAAAACTTTTTTATACTCAAACAGAATGAGTACAATATTCTGTGGTTCCACATCATACTTTGTAATTCAATAACATTATTTTTTTAAATAGTTACTCAAATAGAAAATCAATGTAAAACATTTAAAAGTAAACTTAAGGGTTTGATAGTATTAATTTTGATCTATTTATTGTCTGGATTCTTGCAAAAATACAGTCATTGGCTATAGTAACGGTTTTCGTAGATCATTTTTCCATGCAGTGGTTAACAATTGAGTTTAAAGTGATATATTTTATTAACAAAAGTTCTACCATGAGTGGCAATTTTTAAATTTAATTATTAGATTAAAATGAGTGTTAGCCCAAAATTGTTTTTCAAAATAATAGAATTCGACACTTTTGGCTAATAAAATAATAAATTCGAGTCAATAATCAAAAAATACAGTCAAGAAAAAACTATAACAACGAGTCGAAACTTGAAGTAAACAATTAAAAGATCAATGTAGTTATTAAAATGATCACAAGAAGTTGTAACCGAGAGAATAACGAAACATATTAAGTACCAAATGAATGTGTTGAATACACACATTGGACAAACATTTTTTCTGTTCTAAATTGTTTAAAAATTACAACTTATTAGATAAGATGTGATAAACAAATAAAAACGAATTCTGTTAATTTTCTAACTAATTTAAATTATGATGTTTGTCAGTTAATCACACTGTATAGTCGTATTGTTAACAAACATCAAAATTTTATGATTTTTTATTTACAAAACATCTGCTATCCTCTTTAATTTAATTCGAGTTATAGTTAGTCGCTCGTTTAGTTTTAGTTACTTCTTTGCTTTTTGTATCACTTGACAACCTTATTTTCGGTTTATCTTGTGCTACTTCTTTAATGCATCTTTCTTTTCCGTTTTTTCCTCATCCTTGTTTTTTATGGTTAATAGGACATATGCGAAATCGTTGGCCATCATTAAATCCTATTTTTTCATTATATTTGATCAAAAAACATTAGTGTTCTTATATCTTCGGATTTCATTCGTTTTTGGTTTATTTCTTTTCCAAAAGCTGTATTTAACTATCCAATAGAATGAAATTTTCAGTCCTTGATTTTAAGTACTTGGAAAAAGCTTATTATTATGTCCGACAACTTTACTCGTTACTCAGTTGCTATTCTTGTCAATTCATTAATTGCATCATCAAATTCTTTAAAATATTTCTCGCGATAACATAATTCAGCTATAAATGCATATCTTTGAGGTATTTTGCCTGAAGACTTCTAATGGTTTAAGTTTAATAAATTTTCATTAATATTGGTGTATGTTCTCTAATCTCTAGGAAAAATAAAATATCATTGGTAACATTCCAAGATTTGTGGGATTTAAATCCATAATTTTTACATACTTTTTAAAACTATATAAGCTTAGACTGGCAAAGTTTGTACTAACACCGAGACTTATAGAATGAAAAACAATTGAATTACTTTGCAATAGAAGAAAACTGTTTATGTCATAAAATAAAATAATGATTTGTTTAAAATGCGGCTAGGACGAAAATATTCTTACAATTTTTATTAGAAAATTCAAAACATCGGAACGTACTCAACAATTCGGCACGTACTTAATATATTATTCCTGATTTTTAATGAAATTCTATGTTTTTGAGTTCAACAGACTTATTATAAAGTTTATTAAACTTATCAAATAGTTACTTTAAATTTTTTATATTATATTTTTTTATTTCAATAAGAACTAGTTATAGGTATACAGTATTGGTTTTTTGTAAAGAACTTGTCTATACCAACTGATGACTCCCAAATTGTTGTGGTCACAACTCTGGCACATCTATAATATTCGAAAAACCACAAACTCTTAAAATTCAATTTTATGGCCGAATCCTCCATTAAACGAACTTAAGATTATTATTAGAGAGTCAAAAATATAGCATTTGCTACTTTTTTATTTCATAAAGTATAAGCATATAATTATTATATGAGCACGAACTACAAAGTTTGGAGTCGTTTTAGCTCCATTTATAAATGCTATTAACTGCTACTTTCAATGATAAATGCTATTAATGCTAATAAATGCTATTTTCCTCGAAATCGAAATATTGTCGTTTAAATCTGATTAGTTTTTGTTTCCCATTGTCCAAATTTTTTCAATACTACCAAAAATTCCTAATAACATACTTTTCAAAAAACTTTTTAAACTTAATTATAAAATAAACTAAGAGAGATATTTAGAAAAATGTTAATTTGAAGAAAAAGACATTATATTTTAACTTTTAAGTAGTTTTTAAAAATTTATAAATGCTATTTTTAAGTGCTATTTTGTTCATTTATTAATGCTATTTATAGCGCTATTTTTGTATACTATAAATGCTATTATTTTGACTCTCTAATTATTATTTATGAATCTATCACAAAACAATAAGAAAAATAAGGAGAATTCATTCATATTGAATTAGTTTATCATATTAATAAATTCAGATATTAAAGAACTTATTTCTTACTAATTATTTAGACTAAATATGCAGTGATTTGTTTCTGATGTTTTAGTTATTACTTATCTTTTTGAGAAATAATTGATCTATTTATAATGAATCATGTTGAGAAACACTTAATTTTAAAATATAATAAATTATTCTAATGAAATTATGTTTTTTATATTCCCAAATTTTAAAATTTTTATTCCCAATTAACCACCAAATTTCTTAATTTGTTCTAACCAAAAATCCGCCGTCTGATAATGATTAACAAATAAGAGTTTTTAGTAAAATATTAATTAAGAAAATGTAAAAAGATTTTAACATCAATTAGCTAATTATTTTTAAAGATTTTCGAAGAGTTAGCGTATAAATTAAGTCTTTCATTAAACCATTTATTTTATTTATCTACTTAATAGTCTTACATGAGGCCTGATTTAAAATAAAATATTTACTATGAAAGAATTTGAAAAATATTAGGTTTTTAAAATACTCTTTAGGTTAATAATGCACATTAATTTGCTTATTTTTTGACGAATAAAACAATTTGCTGAACAAATATTAAATAATGAGTAATATTAGAGTGAACAAACCAAACGTCAGGGTTGTTAGTGATAAACCGAATCGCGTAACAACAACAGGAATGAATGTTATTATTTGTTGAGTTTTTGATAGCCGAAACGACGTCACGAAACTCATATCGATTATACTTAATATTGTCGTTAATTATAGTTTTATCTCTGTCAGCGTTGTATTTATCAGCACCACGTTCAAAACATAGAAGGTGTGTCCGTGCATATGAAACGGTTGATCTGGGCAAAATCCGTTAAGTAAATTATTTTAAAATACAATTATACAATTAATAATCTAATTCTCTTAAGGTGACCGCATGCGCAATGCGTACTGTAAGCATTTTACGTAACCCTGTTTGCTATTGTTTTATTAACACACGTGTTTATTAAACATTATAGCCGTAAGATCACGTCACTCAATGATAGACACTGATTATGCGCATCACTCATATAGCATTACATTTAGCGATTATCACTGCAATGTATTATTGTTTATATTTATTGGATTTATTTGCAGCCTGTAATAATACATGTATACTATATATTACTGCACTGGACAAAGCGATATTAAATTTAATTAATAGAGTCAAAAAGATAGCATTTGCTACTTTTTTATTTCATAAGTTATAAGCATATAATTATTATATGTGCACGAGTTACATATTTTGGAGTCATTTTAGCTCCATTTATAAATGCTATTAACTGCTATTTT
>JAQIXJ010000203.1:0-45806 GCA_034700185.1 Phthiracarus laevigatus
CAGGTTCGGTCACTTTATAAGCGACATAACACGATCCATCTTTACGATCCTTGAAATCAATATCCGCTTTACTCGGACCCTCTACTGATATCGCCAAACTTCCTGCACCTGCTTCTCGTGTCCACACATTAAACTCGCCTATCAATTAAAAAATTAACTATTAGTAGATAATATTTTTCAAAAAATGCTATTATGTTGGTAAATACATGAGTCGCCAACAGTTCCCCTCTCAAGACCAGGTCCTCCAGCGTGAACACGATGTGCGCCATAGTCATGAAGTGGTCCAACAGTGAATTGAAAAGGAGAGCCTGGTATGTGAATGTCTTTGTATCGAACACTAACGGTATAGACTCCAACTTCTTTGGGAATGAAGTGAACGGCATAAAGACAATCATCCAAATCAATAATCTCTGCGTCATCCACTTCACCAGATGGTGATTGAACTTTAGCCGCCATATCGAAAGCGCATGTGCCCGGCATTTTGAATGCTTAAGAAATAAAGTTTCATTCAAATTTGATTAAATGAGAATAGTTTGAGAAAGTTATACTCAATTTGCATTCGGATCCAACATCAGTAACTGGAAGAGCGTCTCTCTGTTTTTTCAGATTTTCTCGCTGAATGTTAGAACCAGATCCACTCACTTTTACGGTGAAAGGACTTCCTGGTACGTGATGATCAGCAAATTTCAAATTAATTATGTAAAATCCAGGCTCTGTTGGTTTATAGGTCACAATAAGGATTCCGTCGGGCGTATCCTTGCACTGAATATCTGCTTTACTCGGACCTTCTATTGATAAACTAAGACCTCCATAACCAGCTTCTTTCGTGTCCACAATTATCTCGTTATCGATTTGTGTTTTTCCCTCTTTAAGTGCTTTTCCGGTAACCTTAACATTAGTTGCATCACCAATTTCTCGTTCGAGAACATTAATTTTAAAAGGGCTGCCAGTGATGTGATTTCCCAATTTTTTAACATTAACTAAATGTTCGCCACATTCTCTAGGAGTGAATGAAATACCTAAATGTCCATTTGGCAACTTTTTTAGGAAACATGGCTCTTCAAGTCCCGATGGAGCGATAATACTAGCGTTCAAGATCTTCACATCTTTTTCCTGCACTTTAAGCGATACTTCGCTTGAATGTCCAACCGATATTTGGTTCCTTTTTCTTCCTTCTCCCGTTATTTTCGTAGTGAATGGACTTCCTTTGATGTCTTGATTTGCAAATTTCACCGAAATTTTATACTCTCCCGGTGCTGGCGGTACAAATGTTACTCCAACTGTTCCATCCTTGTTATCCTGGCAACTAATTTCCGCTTTAGCGGGTCCCTCAACAGCTACTTGCAGACTGCCAGCACCCGCTCCTTTAGTATATACGGTAAAACTGCACGCATCACCAGCTATGCCACGAGTTAGTGCGGGTCCAAATGCTGTCACATATCCTTGATTAGTAGTGTCCACATAGAATTTATAAGGACTTCCCTGAATATGTTCGTTATTGTATTTAATTTGTAGCTCATAATTGCCTTCCATTTTCGGATCATATTTGACACTTATAGTTCCATCGTGATTGTCTATAACAGTAGGCCTCTCTGTTTCCCCAGAAGGCATTTTTACAATTGCATATAATCTATAGGGTATTAATGTAACCGATACTGGGATGTTGTTTAACTCAAAATTTTTATATCTGTCAGCAAATGTTTTCACACTTGTTTCCTCTTGTCGTATTATCGTAGTCTTATATGGAATATCTTCAGTTACAGCCTGTAATAGGAAATTTTTGTACAGGTTTGGTGACATTTTTTACTTCAAAGCCTATGATTTATACTTAAAATACTGAACGCTGAGAATAAAGCTTACAACTCGCTGTTTGATAGAAACTTTTATTTTGAGATTTAATAAGAAAGTAATAATTTAAAAATCATATCTAATTTGGAGATGAATAGAGATAGAGATCTATATAAAACCATCGTATTAATCAACAGAAAACGATAATTGTAAGAATATTAATCAATGAAATGTCGGGACGGGATAGGATCGGGGTTGAGAAAATTTTTATATCATTTATCGGGTGGAACTTTAATATGTGAATAACAGGACAAGACAGGATTGTAGGATTCGCTGAAAAATTCCGAAATCAATAATTTATCTATATTTTATTGCTTATATCGATTGACCAGCTTTCAAAACTTTAATTCTAAGAAATATAATTTCTTTGAAAGAAATATGCACTTTAAATTGTGTAAAGCGTATGGAAAATATATAAATTGGTCTCTAGTTTCAAATGCGTGAATATTAATGCAAGCTTTTAATATAAGAAAGTAAATTTGCAGTAAAAAGTGATGGATTAAAAAGTTAAAACCTATTGATGCTAATTTCATTCGCAATAAAAATAATACCCACGCATATATCAAAGTGTCAATTACTTAAATATCGTGTAGGAGTGGAACGCAACAACTGATGAAATTAAGATTCAGAACATTTGATAAGATGAATGTTAGAGAAAAATTACACCACTTTTTAATTAATTGTATCCGCATATAAATTAATTAAGAGCTTTTTTAATCTAAAAACCTACGTAATAGTTTAACTTAGTTAATAAATTACTAATTAAAGTGAAAATAATATAAATTTAAAAAAGTAGATAACGACCTTCTTATAAGACATAACAGTAGTGTTTGTAGATATCGGCGGAGTCGGACAAACTTCCTTTGGCATAGGAATGGTAATCAATTTTTCAAGAGGTTTGCCGACTTTTCGCGACAATTCTGTGCGATATCTAAATTCATATTTCTCGCCAACATCTTCATCGCTTTCACAAACAACCTCTTCAGAACAGGATGGCGATGGCGGAGGAGATGGTGGACGAGTTGTAGATGAAAACAAAACAGTTTTTTGATATCTTTTAATAGGCATTACCAAAATTAAAAATTAAACAAAATTGTAAGAGAAAATTAAAATCGACAATTTTTGATAGTTTTAGGAATAACTTTTCAGAACGAAATTTATTAAATGAATGGATAAAACGGTTACAAACTCATACTTAATAAAGTTGTTGATCTCCGATCAAATTTATGCGAATGCATGAAAAATAATGAATACAATGCATGGCTTTGTTTGAAAATTCTGTTACTTCTGGATTCCAAACAAACAGGAAAACAACGAATGTTTGTCATTACAATTAAATTTCTCAACAAAATTTAACGCGCACATACAGAAACACACAATCGCATAAATATTTCAAACTTTCAATAAATTAAAAGTACTCGATATATTAGTGCCAACCAATAAGCGAAAAAATAACAATTGTAAAATTGTGAGTATTTGGGGCTTTGTTAAATTGCAGAATTTAGTTACTTATTCACTAAATTACAACACATCCAAAAATAATGAATTAAATTTTTCCAATACTAAGGTAAGATTTCCATAGTGTTTTATACAATATTTAGAAACAAAAAGTAAGTCATAGTTTTTAAACAGTAGCTTATAAATCGGCGCAATATATGGTATAATAACTTTTATTAATATACCAGAAGATTACCTTTATTTATAATCCTTAAAAAGCTTATAAAACATATAATCATAAAAATTTAAAATACGATCGAAACAAACAGAATCCACAGGTTGTTCTGTGCGATGCTTTATTATAATAATTACTTACATATTTGGGCCATCATATATGCACACACTTCATAAGGCATGTATTTGTTGAAAAACAATGTTGAAAAGTATTTCCTAATAACTGAATAACGATAGCGTGCAAAACAGAACAGGAGCTAAACGTTCTAACAAACTTTTGGGAGAAAACGTTATAAATGGGTATTAAAAATTTCGCGTACATTATATGCTGACTTTATAGCAATGACTAGAGTGAGAGAGCAAGTGCTCTCATAATCTTTAACGGAAATGAAGACATTAATAATTAATTTATTTGGCAACAACTCTGTGGTAAGTTATAAAAACTTTTTAGGCTAATGCGAGCAAACTTTACGATTAATGTTCATAAGTAAGGTTTATACAGTATATAAGGCTTACCATTATACGTAATCTGTGATATGAATGAAGATATAAATAAAATTTAATAGAGAATGGTGAAGCAAATTCTTGACATTTTTGCAATTACTCTAATTGTATACGCAGTAAATGTGTAAATATGTACTAATTTAATATCTTGTTGTTTCAGCTTCATATCACCCAAGCGTATAAATCGGTTCATTATAAGAATTTTTTATATAATTTTTTTATATAATTTTTAATTTAAATAAAAAATCGTTAGCTATATATTCACTGTATTATAAATTGATAACATATTATAGATATTTTTAAAATATGTTATTCATAATCATTGACAGAAGAATAAAAACAGAAGAAACACAAGAATAATATAAGACTGAAGTTTATGCGCATAACGTCAGGGTTAAGCTATTTTCTGACACAACTCTCACTCTCTATTTCTTTTGACTGCAACAGGAACAGTGAAATTGACAACAACTGTAATTAGGATATGGTTTAAAGAGATATACAAACTGTGAAAATTTTGAAATCAATATAGAAATTACTTACGAATAAACGATAGTGAGAAGTAAAACATGAAATGCGCATTAGTCTTACCTGATGTTGTTGTCGATTAAATGATTTTATTACCGAAAATATTCGAAATAAAAATTTCATCGCATTTTTATAGTCATGTATTTTTAGAAATTAAATGCCGTGTTTTTCAAATAGGGTTGAAAAATAATAACAATTATAACTTATTGCGTTTATTTAATGTCTACACAATAAACATAGAAATACCGAACAGTATATTATTTGTGTACGACTCCTAATTTGGCAGCTTTACTACAAATATACAGAGAAAATTTTATAGTCTATCCGAAGACAAATGTAAAAAATGTTGAAATCATTTAAGTGCAAAAACCCATAAAAATGGAATTAGATACTATTTACACCCACATCATTAAAGATGCAAAGATTTAAGATTTATAAATTGACACGCTTCGAATCAATTTAATACATACAAGTTTTATTCAAAAAAACCCACATTGACGACAGACATTCTATAAGATCATGCATACCTACACAGTTTAGGCTATTATTTATTGAATATTCTCTAATCTTAAGTTTTAAATTACGGGTTTCACGCTGCTTCCACACAGACAGCTTTAAAACTTTTGCATTATTTTTTTTTGTAAATTTATACTGGATAATAATAATATGTAATAATAAATATTAACATAGCAAGTTTATAACTAATAAAGCTATTAAAAAATTTTTAAATTTTGAATTTCTATATTATTATATATTTTAAAAACGGTGCGCTAAAGATAAAACAAATTAATTTGATGGTTATCTCTTTCTACAGATATGAAATAGAGGTCTCAAAGGAAGAGACAAAAATTAAGGTTGGAAGCAATAAATTTAAATTTTATTCTTACCGTTTAGAAATAACCAAAAACAAGGAATAAAAGAATTTGGCCAAAAGCCAAAAACAATAAACTTATTTCTTATTAGTAGTTGTGTTTGCAAAAATTGAAGTAAAGTTTCTTAGATTAAATTTGATAATTTTGATTTAGTGCATATTTTTTGTAACCCAAAATTTTTCTATCAAAAAAAGTGCTAAAATTGCGATTTTTAAAAATATAATTTTAAAAATAAGTTCCAGCCTAACATGATTTATGTGTTGTTGAATAGTTGAAAGGTTTTAGCAAATCAAAGCAAATAGTTTATACTGTACAGTAAAATGAGACAAATAGAGTTTATTTAAGTATGGGGTTTCGCATTTTCGAAAAAGTATTTATGATTTTTACTAAATTTTCTAGCAATTAAATCTTGATATAAATAAGATGCATAAATAAATTGTATGTCAAATTTTTCCGAATTCATCATAAATTATATTAATATTCAATTTACAAAATGCACTCAATGTCTTAAGTGAGCTCAATGAAAGAAACCAAAATAGGCTAAAATCATATGGGTTTTAAAACAAACAATTGTAATATATTTGTAAAATAAAAATGAAAAAACCGGTTTTATTTGATACTTTATACGCTTTAGGTGAAATTATATAAAGAAGAATTTGAGATAAAGTTTTGAAATAAATGACAATAAATACAAGAAAAACACTAAAAAATGACATTTAAAAGATTTTTATTGAGTTTATAATGCGATACATATTGAGAAAAGAAACATATACTGATAAGTTTAAAATACATATTAAATAATTATTCTTTATTCATATATAATGATTTTAAAGAATTGTTATAGGCATTTATAATATAGAAATAAGAAGAAAACAGAATAATATTGCAAAAATTATTATAAGATTTACGGTATAAGTGAAAGAAAGGAAATAGTATTGAAATTCCTATTAAGCTATTAAAAACAGATAATCAACAGTTAATTCATTCAGTTCTTATGAGTGCCAGATCTTTCAACTTTTTAACAGTTAATTAATTATAGCATGCATTTAAAGTCATTGTCAATATTATCACGAGTCAGTGTCAAAACAGGTTTAATGAGTAATAACATTCAATTGCAAATTGTTTGTTATCAAAACAAAGGTTATTCATGAAAAATAGTATAATACCATATGGTATCAATTTATTCTCGTTTGAAAAGTTAAATGAATCAAATAAGCAATTGAATTAAAAGTAAGGTTTTATACGTATAAATTAGTTATATGAGGTGTTTCATTACCAGACTTTTGAATTTTGGGAAACAATAATTGATAGAATCAGACGGAATTGCAACCAAATCGATAAGTACTTGGAAGGTTTTTTTTGAGGGAAAAAAACCATGGAAGGTGAAATCATAGTTCAAAATAAAATAATTTATAATTAATTTTACGCGTTATCTTCCGATATTTTCCAAACGCAAATGTTGCAAACGTTTCAATCGTTTACGTATAACGTTGAAGGAAAAGCACTCTACGTGTGCATTGATAGTAACGATTGCAGTCTATCTTTATTAATAACTCTTCACTTTAAAAGCCTATTTTATAGAAAACTTTGAAATGAATTCATTTTCTAACTAAATAAAACTTTAAAACATAATTTTTATTTTTTCGACCCATAAAATCTGCAAAAAAAATTCTGTAAAAGCTAATTTAAAATCTGAAATAAGTTCAGATTTGTAAAATATTTATAATTGTATTCCATGGTAAAATGTATCGGTTCGATACATTATTATCTTCTAAGCTCCGATCAAAAGTCTGTTCATTACTAAACCATTAATTAATTAATATTTTCTCTACTCATAAAAACAAAATTTTAAGCGTTTAAAACTTGAAAACTTTTCGCTGCACGCAAATCATGCCGTAATTAATTATTTAGCTCTGTCTAGTAGACAATTATTCAAACACCTTTCCAACACTTAATATAAATAAAATTATCATAGTATGAGACAAATTTCTTTTTTTCGAAAAAGAATGTTATATGAATTTTGAGAGTATTTCGAGTAAAAGTAAGCTGCAGTAGTGCTGACTAGACTTTTAAAAGCTAATACCATTAGTTCAACTCACCGTAAAGTTGAAAACACCGCCAGGAACTGGTTGACCGCCGAACTTAAGTTCGATAGTATAATCTCCAGGTTCGATAACTTTGTATTTGACCGAATAAGTGCCATCAGCATTGCGTACTACTTTCACACTAATATTATCGATCGTCTCCTTAGAGCTCGTTGTTTTTGATTCTTTACGAGATTCTTTAATAATTCTTATGCCACCAGAAGGTGTTGTTTCCTTTCTTTCGCTGCTCGATTCCTTCGATGTTGTCGAAGAGGTAGTTCTGGTCACTCTGGCAGTGATCGCTCCTTTTCCCGCTTCTGCAGTGTTTACGTTTATTGAATATTCTTCATTTGATGCTAACTTTTCAGAGAATTTTCCTGCAAACCAAAATCAAATATTAGGTAAGTATTGGTAAAAATTTAAGCATAAAATAAAACAATACCATCGATCTTGCATTTGCTAACATCACCGGTGGCTACACTTTGCACAGTATAGGTACCATTTGGTACTTCCTTCCCATCATATTTTACTGTAATTTTGTGAGCACCGATATCTTCGGGTAAATAAGTGATCTTATAGGTGCCGTTATGGTAATCTGTTTTCCAATATTTCATTCCTTTGCCGTCGGGTCCCTTCAATACAAAGAATATCCATAAAAATGTTTTTCAAACTAAATTAAATGTTTACCAAAATACTAATATCCAAGTCTCCAAATCCAGCATTTTTAGCATCAACGGTGAATTCAGCGGGTAAACTTGCGGGAACTGTCTTTTCGAGTCCAGGTCCGGATAATTTAACATTTTGAGGATCGGACTTATTCTTAACTTTCATCTTGTATGGACTAAAAACAATTATTAAATCATTAGAGGCTAAGAAAAAACTTTTTATGTAATTATTTATTTTAATTGGAATAATAGATACCTTCCTGGAATATCCTTTCCATCATATGTTACCTTAACATCACATTTACTTCCTTCAGGTGGTGGCACATAGGATACATCAAATGTTCCATCTTTATTATCAACTATAACAGGCTTTTGTGGTATTGGACCTTTATCTGAAGTAACCTCAACGGCAAGCGGCGCTTTTGCCGAACGAGAAGCATCAACTTTGAAAGGCAAAACAGGAGCTGCTCTACAATTATTTGGATCTACTCCAGGACCTGAAGCTTTTACTTTAGAAGAATCAACTTCGGCCAAAACATTTACTTTGAATGGACTGCCTGTATGTTTTAACATAAAATTATAATTGAAAGTTAAGCATCAATTAATATATTTGTAATCACTAACCGTCTATAGGTTTATCAGCGAACTTTATCGATACATCATAAGGACCGCCTTCATCGGGAATATACTCGACAGTGCACGTTCCATCGCGATTATCTTTACAAGTGACCTTCGCTTCAGTGGGACCTTCAATAGAAAGCCCTAAACCACCAGGTCCTGCATTAAGCGTTTCGATTGTAAATATATTTGGTTGATTAACATAACCCTTCTCTAGTCCAGGTCCGTAAGCACGAACACGTTTTGGGTCAAAGCCTTTTTTGGCCACAACATTAAAAGGACCTCCTGGAACATTTTGGCCGTCATATTTAACGTCTAATGAATATGGACCTATTGTATGCATTTATGTATTTTAATTTTAAACATAATAAAAAATTATTAAATATTGGTTAAAATGATACCTTCATCCTTCAGAATATATGTTACTTTATACGTGCCGTCTTCTTTATTTTCTACAAACGTATTGGTTTTCTTTCCCGCCTGATCTTTTACAGTACAGATCACCTTTCCATCACCAGTTTTATCAACGGCTCGCGCATCCACAGTGAATCCATTTAAAGTGCCAATAAATTGATCTGAAATTTTTAATATTTGTTTGATTAGTAATATCATGCCATTCATAACAAATGCTATTAAATTAGTATACGTATTAGAACTAAAGTTATAATCAACGCTAACATTCACAGTAAAACAAAATAAAAATAAAAAAGTAAGCGCAACTAAGTTTTTATAACTGCAATCTACAGAAATGCATATATCCTTTGATCCTACTGACCCTCACAACTGATACCATCACCAAATACATGTATATGTCTAAGACAAATGGGAGAATAAATCTTAGCCACAAAAGGTGATTCATAAATATGTTGGCCATTGAATGTAACAGATATCACATAATCGCCCACACAAGTTGGCAAATAAGCGACAGAACAAGTGTGATCTCCATTATCACGACAGTTAATCATTGCTTCGCATGGACCCTCAACAATGACAGATAAATTTCCCTTATATTTACTAGCTTTAGTATCAACTATAAACTCTGCCACTTTGTTCACAGTTCCATGCGTTAATCCTGGACCAAACGCGCGAACTAATGAAGCCAATGATTTCTGAGGTTTTAGATATTGCAACGCATAGATTTGAAATGGAGAGCCAGGAATGCAAACACTATTTAATAACACTGTCATCAAATAAGGACCAGTTTGGAGCAGTACATAATTTACTAAAAAACCTCCAGAGGTTGGAAATATGTGCGGAATTATAGCTGAATCAGTCGGCGTTTTTATGATTACCGATATGTCGTCATATGCATCGTAATTATTATCGATGGCAATGCGAAATTGTTGTAATGTGTTGATCACTGCCACTAAAGTGAAGTGGTAAGTGATTGTAGCAAATTATTCATAAATAATTTCAACAAATTAAGAATTTTTTTTGTGTTATAGATTTTTTACGTCGTTTAAGGATTACGAAAAACGCTTAGCAATATTCACAAAAAAGTTTAGTATTTTAAATAATTAAACCAAAATTATTTATATTTTTTATAAATTGCATTTAATTGATGCCAATTTTTTCAGAGTTGCTTTTAGTAAGTTATTCAATCAAAAAATCTGAAACTTTGATTAAATTTCAGATATTATATTAATGACAAATAAGATATTATAAAACGTAAATTATACTAACGATTATAAAAAATTTAAAGTTTATCAGCAAATTTGTTGAAATTCAATGGTTTATAAAGTGTTATTTGATGAGTATATAATAACTAGAAATGATAAACAATACATACTTGGTTCGAGTCCATCCACTTTCACTTTGCTAACATCTGCGGGCGGAGTGACCACAATCTCTTTTGGAGTTCCGTTGATCGGACGTCCAGCGAATGAAGCGTTTACTTTGTACTTTCCAGGAGCTGGTGGAGTATATTCAGCCGTATACTGACCATCGAGATGATCGGTAATTTTGACGGGCACGTCCTTCCCTTTGTCATCCTTAACGCTTACAACTACATCTCCACCGCCAGCCTCTCTACCATCGACCACAAAACTAGTTTTCTGGTTTGGTTTAACGCCTTTTTCAAGCCCAGGCCCATATATTACTACCTAAATATTTAAATTTTCAAAAAATAGAGTTCAATAAAATGAATTAATATGTTGACCTTTGAAGGATCCGGTACTCCACCAACATCTACTCTAAACGGACTTTTAGGAACGGCGACTCCGCCATAATTAACACTAGCTGTATGTTTACCTAATCTGTCGGGTTTATATTGCACTTTGAAAGTGCCATCTTTATTATCGGTAACTTTAAGATCTAGATCTTTGTACGTATTATTATTAAGCACAGATACATCGAGCGGTGCTTTACCAGCTTTACGCGTGTCCACAGTAAACTCTGTTGGCTTTTCGATAACAACTCCTTTGGTAGAAAGTCCGGGTCCGTTAGCCACAACATTCTCGGGATGATAATCGGTTTTTGGCAAAATAATTGGCACATAAGGGGATTTTGGAATATCTTCTCCATCGCATGTTATATGAACGGCGTATTCTCCTGGCGCTGTTGGATGGTATGTTACTTCAGCGGAACCATCGCCGTTATCTTTCACGTCAATTTTAGCATAAGACGGACCCTCCACTGAAAATCCAAGGCTTCCTGTTTCTCCATTAGTATCAATAGTAAACTTTGCGGGATAATCAACAACTCCACCACTGAGTCCGGGACCATACGCAACAATTTTCGATTCTTTATACGGACCAACTTCTACTTCAAATGGACTCTGAAAGATCTCTTGACCACCAAAGCCTACAATAACCACATACTTTCCCTCTTTGAGTGGCTTATAATCGCACTCATAAGTGAATCCGTCGGCAGCTTTACGAATATTGACTTTCTCTGGCTGACCACTTGGACCTAAAACTTTAATTTCTGGTTGTCCCGCACCTGCGCCTTCTGTAATAACCTTGAAATCGGCGATATCATTGACTCTTACACCAACAGGCTGTAAACCACGTCCAATAGCTCGTACTTTTCTTGGATCACAAGGAGGAGCAACTTTAATGTTGAATGGACTGCCAGGCGCTGGCTTTCCAGCGAAATTAACTTGAACTTGATGTGGACCTTGAAGTTGTGGCACATATTCACATTTATATTTTTTATCGTCGTCGTCATCGGGTTTCAATCTAACAGGAACTGCATTTGGTTTGCCTTTTGGATCAATTATAGTAACATCAACCTGACCCACACCAGCATCTATAAGCAAAACAAACCATAATATATCGAAATTTTTAATATTTAATTAAAAAAATTAATTTTAGTTCATCAAAAATATGCTATGAATTTTTTAATTCAGTTTAATAAAAAAATAACACTACTTATGACAAATTTATGTTACCTTTAGTATTAATGTCGAAATAGGTTGGTTTTCCAACTTGGACACCAGTAGGCTTAAGACCTGGTCCGTCGCATTTCACTTTAGTTGGATCTCCAGCAACACCTTTAACTTCTACATTAAATGGTGATTTTGGAACTTCTACTCCAGCGTATTTTATTATAACCTAAATAATAAGTACATGTAATTAACAATACCGATACCTTTTGTGGTGGTCGTATCAACGGTTACGCTTTTAATATTATTAAGGACAACAATAATTTACAGTGGAAATTTTTTTATCTAGTTTCAACCCCTAATTCTGATGTTCTTAATTATTATTCATTAATATCCGAGTATTGACTATAAATTGATAGTTTATAAGCATTTTGTAATCAATGTTTCTAAATCATATTTTTTAAACTTTAGTATTATGTACTTCAAATAAGCTTATATTTTTTAAGCCTATATTTTATTAAATATTTTTAAGCTTTAATAGAGCTATGAAAGCGGATTCTAGTCATTAAAGCGAATTTATTTTTAGTCATCGATAAGAAAACTTTTATGATAAACTTTAACAATGATAATAAATTATGGCTAGTTTTTAGTGAATTGCTACATCACAATTCTTAATAAATTCTAGTATTTAACAAATTTTTAATGATATCTGTATGGAATAACAAAAACATCTTTGAAAAATCGAATTTACAGTTAGCTATAAATAATTATTCTCAATGAAATTTAGACAACAGTTTAAATTTTGATATTCACTCGAGTTAATGAAATATAATTTAAGACAAGCATCCACTGTCTCATCATTCAGTTCATAAAAACAATTTTGAAATGAATTTTGTCGCATTTCAAACTTTCATTTCAATATAAATTTAAATCAGTGTATTATGAACACAGTTTTTTTCTAAAATAAGCCATGGATAAGATTACAATAAATGATTTACTGGTTAAACAGCAAAACATTGAATAAAAAATAAAATTAAGGTCACATTTTTTAAAACTCATAGAAAAATTTGTTACGCCAGATTAAGAAAAGTGATTAGATTTAAATGGATAACGATAAGGAATTCGAGCATAAATTATTAAGAAATTAATAAAAAATTATTAAGACATACCTTGTGTGGTCCTTCTAATTTTGGCGTATAAGAACAAGTATACGTTTTAGCATTGTCATCGTTGAATTTCAAATCTACAGGTTCTAATTTTCCTTTAGGGTTTTCAACAAGCACTTGACACTCTCCTTGGCCCGCACTAAATGTTTCAACAGTGAAACTTGTTTTAGCGCCGACATTAACGCCAGTTGGTTGTATACCAGGCCCGTAACAACGAACCCGTTTCGGGTTAAGTCGGGGTCTGACTGGCGCTCCATCTTTCAATTTAGCGTTAGGGAATTGAGCTAAATATGTCATCATTGATAATTCGTTTATTTTTGGATTAACCATTTCTTCTGGGGTAACCAATTGGGCGACACTCAAAAAATCTTCAGCTATTTTCATAGCATCCTTAGCGTTTTGTAAAGCATTTTCTGGCTTCCATTTGTCCCAATCAGGACAAAGACCAGGAGCGCACGCATCAACTAGAGCTCCGATAGCCTTACCATTATTCCAATCGGAGGTAAAGTTATTAACGGGATTGTCAGGTATTTTATTATTAACCCAATTCAATAATCTCTGCTTAGGTGTTGGTCCTCCTTTTCCTGTGTACATGGATTCATCCTCTCCCTCCCACATTGGCATTGAGATTGAGTAATGCAAAATCAATGTCCACATTACACCGCATATTAACTTTACTTTTCCGTCAACAACATCAATACTATCTGTATATTTTGATGTATAATAATTTAATATTTTCTAATTTTATATTAGAAAATCAATTTTAACCCTAAATAAATGAATCACATACCTATATTGACAATACGTATTTTCTCTTCTTTTTTGAGAAAATTGAGTGCGATGTTCACATTTTCTAGTTGTTGTGCCCTAACTTTCGGACGCTTATTATATGGCGGTAACTTTTTACCAGAAAGCACTTCAACCAATGCTACTAATCGTAAACCATCCTGAAAGTCTTGTCCCAAATCGGTTACTGCTTTGTTAACAGTTCTTAAATGCTCATTAGCCCATCTGAATAAAACAGTCACCACAATAAGTATTAAAACTTTTTTAAATTTACGATTTTTTATTATAAATATTTAAAAAATTTGACAAAAAACTTTTTAAATTCACATATTATTAATTTGGTTAACGTTGTTAATTAGAAAATCACATATAGTTTTCGTATTGTTATACCTCGTAAAAGTATTTTGTTGAATTCTCTTCCAGACCGCATCGTCGGCCAGATCTTTCTCCATCGTGTCCTCATCATCATCTGGTTTGGCTTTACTGCCTTTGCGTCTGATCGGTTTATCGTCGACAGGCATTGTGTGACGGATGTATTTTAGTTACCACCCTCTGAGCAAATGGCCTTGTTTTCGATTGAACTCGTTCAACAGGTGCTATCGCATTGAATTATTGTTACGACAAAATACAATAAATGGGTTATCAGAACGCATTAAACTTTAACGATTAATAAACCACTGTTTATAATAAACCGTTTTAATTGTTATACAAGTTTAGTTAATAGCGTTTTATTATGAAAGCTGTTTATAACAAAACTATTTTTTAAAGCTTATAAAAACTTTTTTCATTTTCATTTGTTAACTTTCGTATTCAAAAAAATCATATTTTTAATATCTGTAATTCAAAGATGTTTGACATACGTTTTCGATTACCAAAAAATTTCATTTGCTTTTTATAGATATGTTATACGATAATAAATTATTTTTGCGGATATATTTATTTATTTATGGACAAATAACTTATTTCGCTAATAAACGACATCAGACTATTACGAAACTAATAATTCTAAACAGAAAGCATAGAATTTTGTTTATTTTTCTCTCTAATGTTTGTCTTTTTGCCAAAAAATTTATATATTTGACGCGAATATAACAGAGGCTTATCCAAAATAAATAAAGCCTTTAATATAATTCAAATATAACATACAATTTTTATTTCAGCTTTAGTAGACTTTATTGGTTTTTTCAAATAATTGATTATCAAGTAATTATTAGCAAATGAACAACAAAAGTTAAAAACCAAAGATACTATGATTTTATTTCGTAAAAGCAATAAAATGTATATAAAACAATTTAAGTAAATGATTCAATGAATTTTTTTGACTGGTGTAATACTTTTACAAAATTAACATGAAAAATGTGTTAACAGAAAAAATTTGAGTTTACTTTCATTTCAATGTTTTCGCATACCGATAGGTTTACGTATTTAGAAAGCATTTTGATGCGAAACAGGTCTGTTATTTAACAATAATGTTTGCTAAAATTATATACTTTTAATTATGCCAACCGTAATTATTCCACTTACCATTGATTTATTAACTTATGAATTTTTTATCAGGACATCATTGATTAAATTGTTAGCTTAAAATTACTTCCACTCAAAAAAATTGATATGTATGAAGAATTATTGAGAATAAGAGAAAAATACTGAACAACTGATATAAAATGTAGAAAATGAATAAAATTAAATATATTTTTGATTTTTATGCATAAATTTTTTTTAATACAAATTAAATTTAAACAATATGTAACCTCATTATTCAGTATACAGTATTTATTTTAAATGGTTACTGTAATAAAATAAGAAATATCTGCTTATCTATTTGTCCGCGTATAAAAACTTTTATATGAATAAAGATAAGATAAAAATATTCTAAAATTATATTTATGTAACTTAAAATGTTAATTTCTCGCTTTTTATAATTATATGCCTTCAATTATGAGTCTATTTGATGAAAATAATATTTATAACTGTAATTATTATATCAAATTTAAAGCAATTTTTATGAAATTTACTAATTATTAATAAACATAATGTTTAAATTATATGTTTTATGATATTTTTACTTGCTGTTAATAATTATTTCAATAATTATAAATCATTTGATATTTCAAATATTCAGACATGAAGTAAGCAATACGCTAATTTTAAACTTTAAAGAAGATGACTTAATCCAAGAAATATTTTAATGTATTTGTTTATGCTGTAAGGTTTTCTATATACGATGCATTACAGTATACGGTAATGAAAAGTTAGAGTCCAGCACGTCATTAGCTGATATTTTTCAGCCATAATCAAATAAAACAGCCTTTTGCTTTAAAAAATTTGTGAACCCAGTCAGGTATAAGAATTACAGGAAACCTGTCAGAGAGATTAACAATAAATATAAACTACACGGTATGATGACTTCTCAAAGCTAGAATAGTTATTATTTAAATAAATCTAAGTGATATGTCAATAATTAAATTATAAATCTTGAGTTATGCATTTTAATTTAGATATTTTAAGGCAAATTATTTTCAGAATTGGATTCTTGTTTTAATTATATACTAAACTATTTTATATTCAAAATTATTAAAATTTAAGCTATTATTTGTAATCTTACTTAAAATAAGATCAATGTAATAAAAATATGTGACGCAAACATATGCCAAAAACCTAAACAAGTAAAAAATTGATGTAAATTTTATTTTGTTGAATAGTTATCGCAGTTTCCGTTTAATATAAAAAAAGTTCTCTACTTGGACTCTATTGACTGAATTTCTGCATAAGTGTTTAAAGAATAGAGTAAAACATACAAAAGAAAAATGATTTTATTGTCTGAAAATGAGCACATGGGTGAACCGACAAACTGATAATTTAGTTCGTTTATAAGGTTATTATTTGTTAATCATTAGTAAGATTTTCATTATTTAATCAAAAATATTCAAATGAGTAGTAAAATTTTCAGTTTCCAATACTTTGATTCTAGTTTTCTAGGCTCTATTTTACTCTATTTTTCCGATTCAAGAATTTAAAATACAGTAATTTTGGAAATGTAAATTTGGTTAATTAAAATAATTAATAATATCGCAGATTTGTGAATGATGTGATAATTTACTCGCGAAACGGCAGTTATTGTATGGCTTAAAATAAATTCAATGTTTCATACATTTTTCTGGCACTGTTTTTGGCATCAGTTTAATAAGATGTTTAAATACCGATTTATTTTTCCAATTTTTGGTCAAAGCTAAGGTTAAGGTCATTGTCTCATTACGGATTCATGGCTGACAGCATCAGAATAGGAATGCTTTTGTGTTAATGCAAATTCAATGCAGTCATCAATTATTGTATTCATTTTCTAATATATATAATATACGCGTATATATATGTGTGTATAACTGGTATTATAATTTTCTGTTCCCGCATTTTAAAAGATTATTTCGTGACAGTTTTATCTTTTATTAACACCCTTCAAGTTAGTCACCCTTCAAATATTTAGCTAGCATTTTTCGCAGTGACATTTTCTTAACTACCGTACATTATAGTATACCACAGCATACCAAACTAAATACGGTGTTTTCCATTATAATACAATTCTGTTTTCTATTTTTAAGTGCGTTCGTACGGTTAGAATTATAACCAGTAAATAAAGCGAAATTCTGTTTGACATGAATCGGTTATTTTTGTAAATTTTATAGCACTGTTGGGTAATCGAAATGCTGTATACTTAAAACTGAACTGTATTTTTGTATCAACTATTTTATAAAAGTTAAACACAGGATGTTTAACTAAATAATTCGGTAATGAAATAATTAATCTGTTTTAGTTAAGTATAAAGAATATTACTTGAAGGGAACGGGGTTAAAAATACAATAAAATACTTATCTATATATAAACTTATTTAAAAATTACACAAAATTGGACAATACTGCAAATTTCAGTTTTGTAAATCAAGTAAATTAATAAATTGTTATAAAAAATTGTTTGAACAAGCAGAAAATAGTATAGAAAGTTATTTAAATTATGATTATAAAAATTATTAATTTCATAATTCATTCATTAGATTCGCATTGTTGTTTTGCTATGGAATATTAATAATCAAGTTATGGATAATACAAATAGCTTCAAAACTGACACCAGACAACTGCAAAGCTTAATAAATTATTAACTTTAAATAAGTATTATAAAAATAGCTTGTCACTCAGATTTCAGTGATTCAGATTGGATCTAATGTGAGACGTGCTATTATTAGAATTATTTTGTTCTTTAATTAATGGCATAACAAATTAGACTAAACTAAATGATAAACTTTAGAAATAATACGACGTATACCGTATATTATATATGTTCATTTTTTGAATGGACAAATGAAATTTTTGGTTGTGGGCCACAGGAAATTGTGAGTTAAAACTGGATTGGGATTTGGTTAAATTGGGGTCATATATTGTTGGAAAAAACTTCTCACTATTCAATAATCGCTATTTATTAATACTCTGAATCCGATATTTTAGACTGAACCTCTTTTTAAAAACACAGTTAAGACATCTAAAATAAACAACATCTAAACAAATTATTTCGAAAAAATACAAAAAGAGTAGTGAATAGTATAAACTGTACTTTTAATGGATTTTTTTCTATTACTGATAACCAATTTCACAAAAATGCAAAAACTTTGAAGACATTAAAGAAGTGAAAAAAACTTGATATATATACAAATTAGTGTCTGATATTCTAAATATATACAAGTTGTATATATGTTAAGATTTGCGAGTATTAGAAAAGCGATCTAAAATAAAGAACATAAATTGAAATAAATGACATTTTCATAAATAAATGAAACAAAATATATATTTGCTTTCAATTTTGCAATTATTTGGCACAAAAATTACTTTTTCGAGTATAATGAATGGTAACTACAACTGTTATTTAAGAGTTTTTTACTTCAAATGAAAGAAAGTTGTTATATATTTAAAGTTTAAATTATTTCACTTACTTTTTGTGGGTCAGACAAATATTTCGGATGGAAGTCTAGAATTATAAAACAAACAATACTTAAAAATAATTGGCACTTAATTGAAGAACAATCGTATTATCAAATTAAGCGAAACGCATTGATAGTTAACAATCATCCAACAAACAAACCTTGACTAATATTAAAATACTAATAAGATTTTTAAGATGAACAGAGGAATAGTGTGATATGTATAACCGTCTACTTTAGTTGACAGTTTACTATTAAAGATTTTTGCTCAAATATATTTATAACTGCGGAAAAAATAATGAATCAATTATTTTAAAAATATATTATACGTTTTGGCAGCCGTACGATGCGCAACAAAACTTTTTTCTTGTTGCTAATGCACATCTAAGAATGTCTAACTGATAAAATAAGTTAATATAACTTAAAATTAAAAGTTTTCGGTTTTAGATTTAATTCGTTTTTGTATTTCTTCATTTGATGTTATTAAAAAATGACGTATTTTTTAACCAAAAAATATTTACATAACATACCCCCAAAATAGTATCCATAAAATTTTAAACAAAATACAATATATAAAACTAATTGAATGCAAAATAGACAAGAAAAACAAATTTAAATGGATGTTTAAAAAATATGATAGACATTAGGCGAAAAGAAAACAATCTCGAGGTAATACCAAAAGTGTGTTGTATTTTATCGATTGCATAAAAAGAAAGTATAGACACCAAGAAGTATAAATAGGACCAACACCGAGATATGCGCATACCTCGAAGTTAAAGTTATTTATACTGTTAAATAATACTTCTCTCAGTATTGCTTTGTTGATATATTACATAACTTTTAGCGTTCACTTTCCAGCGAAAATGGGATCGCTTTGGTACATCTATTGAACACTTAAAATCACAATGTAAATCAACGGAAATAACGTTGTTATTGTTTGATTTTTAACGAAACGTTAAGAGTTAGATAATAGTTTAGCATCGAGTGTGGGCTCTTAACACTCTCTTACCTGTTATTTTTCCTGTCAAAATAAACCGAATAAATAATAATGTATTTAAAACTCACTTTTTTATGGAGTGATATGTAAACTATCATAGAGAAACTAACAGTGAAATTTTAGGAAAACTAAGATGCGGTTTGAGAGAAGCAAATAGTGTTGCGCTAAAGCGTTTGAACATTAGTAAACCTGATGTCTGGCTCCTAATTTGGCAACAAATAAAGAGTCGACAAGTTTTAAGAAATGCTAGACTTAAAGATGTGATGCTCAAAAGATAGTGCACAACTCATCAAAAACTTGAGCAAAATATAAGTTACGCCTACTTATAAAAAAACAACTTATAAATATAATATTTTTCCGGATCTTTCTTTATAAACAATTATTACATCAAAAATATAGTAATTTAAATTACAAAATAATTTTCTAAATTTCATATCTTTTAGTTTTTATTTATAATATTAATGATTTTATAAATTTTTTTCTCATTGTTTGCACAAAACTTTGCTCATTTGATATACATTTACATGAATGAAATTATTTTCATATCATATATATATTTTTCAATTTATGTCTACATTGAAAAAGGAAGCATACGTTACAATAATAAAAGCATTGACTGATTCTGGTTCACAGCCGATCTTTGTTAGTAATGTTCGCATACTTTTTACAAGTTATTATTGATTAAATAAAATATTAGCAAAAACTTTATTTTTTATTTTGCATTCTTTTGAGGTAATTTTTAAATCAATACGAATATTATACCAAAAATTCAATTTCCAAATATCATTTTTTCGCATTCTCTTAATTCGAAACTATTTACAACACATGGCACTGTACTGTATAGGCGTTAGAAAAATCTTGCTTTTGTTGTGTTTACAGCCATTTTAAGAACAAAATATTGTATTAAAATCCCACATTTGAATTGTTTGCTTTTCTCTAAAATAATGTTTTAATGTACAAATTTGTAATATGTTTTCAGTATTTTGACAAATAATAATAATAATAATTAAATATTTAACATAATACTTAAAATTATTTCACACCATATTTGAGAGAAAAAAGGGTTAAACATCTTATGCTTAAATATTTAGTGAATGAGAAAAACAAGTCCAAAATAATTTAACGTTTAAACATATTTTTTGAAAGAAATAATAATAAGAAAAAAGGTCTTCATATTTACGACAAAAAAACACGACCAAAGAAAATGAATTAAAATACAAGCGTATGCTTATGAATAATAATAATAATAATAATATAATACTACACAAACTTTAAATCGTTTTGCACTTCGCATAAATAAGTTTCCTTTAAATAACAAATTTAATTGAATTATTTTCGTCTCTTTTTTTAAAAATGTGACCAAAACATTTGTTTCATTGGCTTAGGAAAAAATTGGTTCGAGAAAAAACCAACAATTCTGCTGTTTTTAAAATCAATTTATGTAACAGAAAAAAATAATTGCACCGATTCTTAATGTGAAAATGATTTTGAAAAGAAAACGAGGCACCCTTACAAAGGCGATAAATTAAAATTTAAATAATAGAAATTAACTCAAGAATCAGATGTTCCAGTGACTGAAGATACAGATGGGTAATAAGCCATCAATACGGCTATTAATAATAAAATGAGTGGTACAATGGCACACGCAGACGCCTATTAATATAATAAAAATGTGAGAAACGATGTTCCATTCAAACTAATATTAATGTATGATAATTACTTACAATTTTGTTTTGATACGAAACTAAATCATAATCATCTCTCGCTGATTTTAGCTCATCTTTAAGTATTTCGTTTTCCTCACAATATTTGTCAAAGTTTTGCTTCAATAATTCTAATTCTTGCCTAATAGTGAAAAGCTATAAAAAAATTTAAGGAAAAAATAAAAAAACATGAGTTAAATAGTAATGGAAAAACGGAATGGAATGGCGTGTTGGAAATCATGTTTACCTCACTCTCTGTAACCGCAGCTTCACTTTTCGTTTTATTTAATTGGTCTCTCAAATAATCATCACCTTTGGACTCTAACTGGTGATTAAGCGCTTGCAGTGACTCATACGAATGCTGTAGCCTTTCGTACTCTACAAGTATTTTTCTATTTGAATCACGATAAGACGAGAGTTCAGTTTCGATACTGTGAAACTTAGACTGAAGTGACGAGTAATCACTCTTTAGTTTATCAAATTCATGCGACAAACGATTCGATTCTTCACTAATTGGTAAATTATTGCGAGATGATCGCAATTCTTCGTTTACAGAATAAACTTTTTTCCTTAAAAACTCGACTTCTGCTTGACTTTGTTTCAGAGAATGCTGCGCATCAACTAATTGTTTGCGACATTGCTCTAAATTATTGAAATATTTAATCTGTATCTTTCTTTCCTCGTCGATTAACACTTTCAAACTACTAATCTCTTCGTCTCTGAGGTCTAACGACTTTTCTGAATCAGTTATCTTACATTTATATGATTCACAGTCGGAAAGAGCAGAATTAAACTTTTCATTGACAGAATTAAATTGATTTCTCAATGAACTAATGGCGGCACTCTTTTCTTCTATTTCTTTAAGTGTTGCGTTTAATTTTTGCTGATAAATAGATAAATCTGATTCGATTTTCTTCATATTTGACGTCACGATTTGTAATTCAACAGACGTTCTGGACAACTCTTCTTCAGCCGTTTTCTTTGATGCTCGAGTATCAGCCAATAATTCTTAAGCAAAATTATAAAATAATAATTTCATAATTTAAGAATAAAATACCATAACTTATGGTAAGGAATGGAAAATTAACAGAAAAGACCAGATTTACAGAGAACCAAAGAATTAATACACAGTAGAGTTTAGTTGGGATTAAAACGCCAAACCTTTAAGTATTAGTAGCGCACATGCAGTTTGACGCACTTTAAAATCAAAGATTCCATTCCAGTCTTAATTATAAGGTTGTCATTATTATGCAAACAATAAGGTTAGACATTAAAAACATTCAAAATTAATTTCAAACAAAAAACAATTATTGATTAAGCGATATAATAATTTTTAACGGGGATATTATATAAAAAAGCTATACATTACCAAAATCATAGCCAAAATGAAATCATGCAAAAATAAATAATAAAACAAACATACCTTTTAAAACATCAATTTCCGAATTACAATGACTAGTGATTGGCTCATTATTATCATTCGAATTATTATGATCCATAAACTCAATATTATTGTCGTTCTTTATCACACAATTGGCAGAAATGTTACTATTATTTGTACTAATTTTGATTTCACCATTAGTTAATGGCTGTATATTACTGATAATATTCAAATTGGTAGCATTATTATCGTTAACTACTGTTAAACCATTAATTTGTTGATTTTTTAAAATATCAATTTGAGCGGTCAAGTCTTTGCACCGATCATTACTTAATTCTAATTGTTTCTGAATATTAGAAAGTTCATCACTCAATTTCAAATCCTTACTGTTATTATTATCACTTAAACCATCACTGTTTATCACTTTTTCTTGTTTAATTTTCAATTGCGTTTTTAATTGCTCGATAGTTAAATTTGCGCTATCATTCATAGCTTTCAATTCATCGATTAATTCACTCAATTCCGCTTCCTTTGTCTTCAATTCAGCGATCCTTTCTTCTAATAGTAACTTTTCTTTTTTAGCTGCGTCTGCCATTTCTAATCGTTGAGTTTCGGATGCACTCAACCTTTTTGAGACATCCTCTAACTCTTTGTTTATATCATCGCTATAATTGGCCAATTTATCGATTTCTTTGGTGCGATCCTCACATACTTCTTGCAAACGAATGCAATCACTTTCATATGTTTTAACAGATGCCTCCAATTCGTGAAGTCGGGTCAACACAAGAAGCTTCTCTTCGAGTGCCTTTTGTATGGCTTCCTTGGCCGCACATTCGTACTTCTCTTTCTCATCGATTAATTTGAGCATATCTTCTTTAATACTATTAACTGAATAGTCTCCGCTTTTGTTTTTGCCAGAATTGAGGCACACTTCAAGTTTTGATTGTAGCGTTTCAATGCGACTAAGGAGTCGATCCTCTTCTACGAGTGACTTCCATCCGCTGTGAGCCGCTTCTTGCGCATTGGTTACAACTCTCTGAAGTGTTGTCACTTTGTTTTCAAGAATTTGTTCGCGATGTAACGCTTCACTTAAATATTGCGAAAGTTGGTACAACTCTTGTGATGATATGTAAACATTGGGCAAAAAGTTTTGCATTTGTGATGTGTTAAATGAAGCTTCTTCTGACTGGAGAACACGGCTGGCCTTTGCCTCAGTTCCATCTGGAAGGTAAAGCTTAACTGTCGCTATAATACAACCATGAGTTACTTTGCGCGAATTTTCCATCACATCCACACCGAACTGCACAATATCGCCAGAACATACTTCGCGTGGCTGTGATTCTTCATTGGCAGGACTTAACCGTTGGTTATTAATAAATGTTCCATTAGAGCTGCGCGTGTCTTGAAGGTAGAACTAGAAAACAACATTAGATAACTAAATTGCGTGAACCAATCAAATTGATTTAATTACCTTTCCTTCGTCATACCAAAGTAAGGCATGATTTCTGGACAACACCTTACAATCGAATATAGCGTTATCACTGCTAGGCTTACATCGCGCCACAGCTCTGCCAACTTTAGCGGACGCGTCAAGACATATACGCCTCTCTTGAAACGGATGAGAATTCTTACGGCATGATAGCACAGCTACCGCTACCGTTGATGATGTGGATGACGCCAGTTGTGGTTGTTGTTGCTGTGGTTGCGGTGACGACACTATCGCTATTAACTCCGATCCAGTGGTGCTCACCGTTGCTGTGCTCGATATGGCTGTGGATGTACTCGATATCGATAACTCGTCATTATTATCGCAATCGTACAACTCTTGGATATGAGATGAACCTGAGATAATAACCATTTTTATTGGAAGTCACATTTGTGTGGTAGTGATGGTTCTTCGCGCAACAATTGCATCATTACGTCCATATGTGTGCACTGTTTTCTGTTTCGCTTTGCTTTAATTTATTTTACAATACTAAGATATTAAGACATAGACATATAAAATGGTATTTTTGTTTTTTCGTTTTTAATGTTTTTTTGACACAAATTACTAATAAAAGAAAAATGAGAACAAGTTTTTATTCACTAGTTTCTGACACATAAGGTATTGTTTATGCTGTGTTTTGATTATCTAATTCCCAATACTTCTTCTAATTGGGGAAAATACGATCACAAATGAACGAAAAAAAAACAAACTAAGAGTTGTTTACAATAAACCACATATTTTTAATGAACGATAAAAAAACTAAAAATACTGTAAACACTATGGAGTGAAAACAGAAAATATTTAATAATCAAATATAATGGTAAAAATGACGATAATAGTGCATACGACACATAACTATAGATGTGATATATTTATATTAAGTTAGTATAATAGCGTATAATGAATGACTGCTTTATGACTGCATATATTAGGATGAAATAATTGAAAGGTAGCGTCATATTCAATAATATCGTATACATCTGGTTATAACTAATCTATTTAACACCAATCAATCTATAAATCTATTCAATTATAATAAAACATAATAACTGTTAATTAATTAATAATAAATAAAACAAAAAGCGTACCGTTTTTTAAGGTCATAACAGAATGATTGCAACGTAAACGCGTTTAATTCAATAAAAACATAGTAATTGCGTGATTTTCCTAAATATAATGCTAATATAATAACTAACTGACGATAACTACTAATCTGTTGTTTTTGTGGCACATATGTAATACGCGTTCGGTTTATGCCATAATAATTAATTGATTCAAACCGTATATAAATATAGTTTCCACAGACAACAATATAAACTATAAACTAAACGATTAACTGGTAAGTAAGTGTAAATGCATTGGTTATCATCAACGCATACCGTATATCAATACATTTCAATACATTTGTTGTAACATTATTTTTATTTTTATTTCGCATTGATTTCAATAGATGTACAGTACAACAAACGTACAAAAATCACGCGTTAATAAGTTTTACGTGTTAGTGAAACCATTCAATACACCACTCACTCATTACATTTCAATATAATAATTCAACGTTATTTATGGCTTCAATACATATGTAGTGTTGGTTACAGTATACTGTAGAGTATACACGAATTTAGAGGGCGATAACAGTATTGAGTTAGCGGCTAAAATAACAAATAAACTACCGTTTCATATTTTCCAGTTCTCACATCATAACTAAGTTTAATCTGATTTTTTAACATAAATAATCATTGTGATGCTATGAATCACGCACACCATGAAGTATTATGCTATCATTTTTATCTTTTACGAATTATATTCAAATAGCACTCACACATTTATAGTATGAATAAATAGATAAAGAGACCCTTACCTTTGACACTAACGAGTTTATGAACTATTAGCGTATCGCTAACTTTGAATAAAAACATGAAAATAATAAATTATAAGTAATTTTATTAAAAAAACGTAAAACAAAATCTAAATTTTATATTAGCAAAAATAAGTGTAATGGAATTTTTTTCCAAACTTAATTGTAACTTAAACTCGTTGTTTTTTTAATAAACTAACTTATATTTTTAGGTAAAAATATTGTTTATTGTAAATCCACTGTATTGCAAATTGCAAAATGAATTTATAATCAGAATAAATAAGATAAAATTAACTTGTTTTGTTATATCTCTGGGACCAAATCTCATAGCAATTTATCAGCACTACTTAAAAACTGTTAATCGCTTTTTGCATTATTAGTTTTTATAAATAGTAAATAAATGCTCTAAATTATATTTAACTAATATCAACATGTCATCTGATAATTACAATAAACATTGCATTAGTAATTTTAAGATAAGCTCGGTTTCCCAAAGAAATTTTTGGTGCATTCAATAAAGATCAAAATCACAGTTCAAAAGGCAATAACATTATTTATAAATTTAGCTGATTATCATCTAAAGCTGCAATCGATAAACATTTCTACATAGAATAAACAAATTTCAACAATATTATTCTTGTTTACTGAAATATAAAGTCATTAATTTTATTGATAAACTCTTGTAAAAAATAATTATAATAAAAATTTTGAAACTTTTTAATGTTAGTAGACAGCTCGAGCTAATTAAAATTCTATTGGTTTTGTATAAAGCCCAATTTCAGTTTTAATTTTATGTTGACAACTAATTAGTTAAATATATATATATTAGACGAATAATCTCTTTAATAAACACCTTAATCTATATTAACGTAAAATATCTTAGTGAAGTACGTTTTAAGAGACGAACAAATTAGAAGGCAAACATAATTTGTGAAATGTTGGACCAAAAAAAAATAATTAAAATGAATGGATTGTAAATTTATAAATTCTTTTTTATTTAAAAACTAACATAATTGGTAGGCAACAGCATATTATTAAATATTAAATTTCTATTTAGCGGAACGCTTTAAATTCGAACACTATCGTATAAAGTAGAGATTTTCAAACTTTTATGCGCGCGATTCAAAATTAAAAACAAAATTCTTCCACTACACATGATTCAAATTTTTATTTTTTTAATAAATTAATGAGTAAAAACGCGAAATGATAGCTTTTTATTACGTTTTAATTTCATTGATTAGAACTATAATTTTTATATAGACCCATAGTTTGGGAAGGTCTGGTATAATGTCATCTTATGGTGAAATATAATTATCATTGTCATACTTACTGGCTATTGTTGGTTAATCGCATAATTCGATAAAAAAATTTTAATTGCGTTTTAACAAACTTTTTAAATTAAAAATAAATTATAATCAACAATAATATAATATTTAACTATTGTTAAAATGAACTATGAAAATCCATTGAAATTTTCATATTAAAGTCCTAATTTCAAACTATTTTTAGGCTAGTTATTGCTGAGATTTCATAAGGTTATACTGAATTAATCACTAATACAAGATTTAGGACTAGTTTTAAACTTTAAAATCAATAAAAAAGATTTCATATAAATTATGTGTAACATGATTTTTTTAATGAAACGGTGAATAATAATGATTATAAATAAATTGAACATTGATTTGTTTAGAGAGTGCACCATAAAATATTATGATTTTGTTGTCAGTATTTTTCTGGATTTTTCTTATTTAGTTAAAAATACCTTAATGTCAGCTATAATGTTATATCACAATCATGTATCATATCATACATATTAATATTATTAATAAAATTTACATATAACAAGTTTTAACAGTTAAACATATTAAAATGCAATTTAAATGTTTTACGTGTATCAGTAATTATTATCAAAATTTTTTTGAAAACAATAACATCAATAATCACGATAAAATTTTTACATTTTACAGAAACTTAGTTTTAAAATTTCTAGTGTTTGTATTTAAACTAAAGCAACAGATAGATCATTTAGAATCGCAGGTGAAATGCATATATAAGTGAAATTTTTTAAAAGGACTCGAATAATTATTTACACTCTTTTTTTAATCTTATTCACACAAACACACACTAAATGTTTTAATTGAATGTAAGAAAATTCAATTTTTTGCCAAATTGAACCATGCATTTATAATGGATGGAAAGAGGTTCTCAAATTTACAAAAAATCAGTCTATTGCTACTCATAAAAAAAGTTTCAAAAAAATTAAACAAAAAATATTTAATTCACTAATTAAACAGTTTTGCAAAACTTAACATTTCTTAAATTATCGGAAAACTGTGTGCATTTATTCCTAACATATTTAATATTGTTTATGTCACATATGAATTTTAAAACTGATTTTTTTTGTTACAATAATTATCATTTAGAAAAGATTGGAAATCAAATAATATGTACAAAAACTTGACTAAACAGACATATTATAATCATTGTTTTGTCAACCTATGGCACCATTGGATTATTATTACACAATTACCTCGAATTCACCGGGAAATAAATTAAAAGCATATTTTAAAAGTAAAAATTTCATGGATTGAAATTAAAAAGACTTCTGAAATTAGCACAAACTTAAATCTTAAATTAATTAAAATCTACAATATATTTTTTTGTAATAACAAGCATATTATTTGACATTTTTTACAGAGCAGAATGAGTGTAAAATGAGCATATTATTCACTATAATTTCTTAAATAATATATATATATTTATATCATTTTAGGAGAGAAAATGTGGCACAATATAATTCTTTTTTAATCCAATTTATCGTATTATAAATTTTAATTGGTTTTGGATAACAATTAATTTATATATCTTTTCAGTTTTATAACAATTATCTATTTGATTACATTTTTACATTTAAATTTGTTAAAAACAGTTAATAAATTGATGGCTCAAATTCGTGAAAAAAAGTTTTTTCTCTGTTGTAATAAACTAAATATAAATATATACATATATTTCTTTTGTTTGGTATATATTGGTAAAAGATTTGTTTTAAATATCCATTTTGCACAAAAGTTTGGAAATGCATGCATAAAAGTTACCAAAAAAGAATTTTTGTTTTTATATTTGCAAAATATCGTTAGCAGCTCTTTAATCAATAATAGGAATTTGCACAAAATGTGAGCTTTTCTTAACATAGCCTTAAATCACTTGGAAAATTCAATCAATTTCCACAAATCACACTCGTTATCGGTACAAGTTATTTGGTTTTAGTGATTAAAACTTAACTTTAATTGGTAACAATAATTCAGATATAAATTTAACGACAAATTCATAGTTAAATTTATTTGTTTAATAATAAGCATTGGTTACAGCGTTGAAATTCGTACCACAGCAAGCTCTGGACCGCTAGAAGTTCCAGCGGTTTGCGAATCAAGCGTTTCGTTACTGTCGGGGATATTAATGATGGCAACAGTTCCCGATGATATACTGCCAGGATTTGAGTTTCGGGGATTAGAAGATAATGGATTATTAAGTGTGGAACGAGACACCACGTGACCACTGGTTATTTGGTCAGTAGATTGATATTTGGCACCACATAATGTTGCTTTGCTGGACTCGATTTCCATGTCATTCATCTCTTCCTCGTGCTCACCATTTGCTCCCATTTTGTGTTTCTATAACGGATTAAAGATTTATAAATATTTTTGACTTATTATTTTAAATCGTAATAAATTAATTGATGTTTAATTAGAAATTGTCATAAACATCCGTTCGCTAAACAACACCTAACAAATACGTTAGTAAGCGTTAATATTAGATTTTGTTTAGAAACCATTTGGCAAAAACATCTTAAATGCTTTTATGCAGCATAGCATTTATAAACTGTGTTTAAGTTCAAGTCAACAGTAAAAATAAACAGTAATTAAATTGTGAGTTTTATTCACTTCTAATTTTTATTTGTTGTATTCGCCAAAATTTTCCATATCTTATATATAAATTCTTTAAATTTTTTGTAAATTAATAAACAATAATAAATTTTAAATATTTTATATATGTTAAGTGAATTCAAGATGTTTTGTATGATTTTAAATGAAAATAATTTGAACTTATTTAATAATACTTTTAAATTAAAAGGAAATTTTATATTAGTTCAAATAATTTATATGCCTAAATACTTGATTATAATTTTTAAATACAAAATATAGGTATTTTTAGATTAAATAAAAATATGATTTATGTGTTGGATTATTCAGTTTTTAAATGGATATTTTTCCCGTTAACTTTACCGTAATACAGGAATAATTTCTAAATATTTTCCAAATTAAACAAACGCCAATTAAATACAAAAAGCGCATAATAATTAGTATTCGTTTTTTTTTGGTTATGAGTAAACAACATTTTGAAAGTTTTGCGTTCATCTTAAGCAAACTTTCATGCAATTAGAAATGTGAGATAATAATGAGATCATTTAAATAATATGTATGGTTATGTATGCTATACACGGTCTAAACTGCATTTACATATACACTATTATGTAAATTTACTATTAGTACGTACTCGCAGTTATTTCGTTTACTACACGAATGGCTTTTTTCAATTAGAATATGCGTGCTTAAAATCAATATGAAAGCTTGAGATTAAATGAAAAATACTGATAATTATAATTTATAAGTTAGTTTAAAATTAAGGTAATAAAGATTATAAAATGCGAAAATATTTTAATTAAAGAACGAACAAATTATTTAATTCAAATTATTCGAATGAGAATTATAGAAAATTATAAATTTATTTAATCAAAATAAGTAAATGAAAAATAAAAATACACGACTAACAAAAATCTTCCAAATTTATTCGAATTAATCTAAATTCTAAACAAGAACGAACATTCAAAATACTCTCACTTTGATTCAAATATTAAGTCAACTTAATAATAAATGTTGCTTGCGTTAGAATTTAAAGGAATTTACATTTTCTAAATATTAATTTTATTATTGCCTAACATTATTGTATTTTACTTTTAACCAAACAATACTTTAAATTAATATTGTTTAGCGAAAATTTTTATGGGTTTAAAACAATGTTATAAATACTTTAGTGTGAGTTTCGAAAATTTAGATTCAGTCCGTATTAAGCTGTTAACAAAATGAACATCAAATTTGTCGTTGGCGGGCACTCACAGACACAATTAGGCGCGTCCAACAACTTTAGTAGAAGTGATTTAAGATTAGTTAGTGAGACGTGTTACGCCAAAATTTACCCGATTTTACCTTTTCTGAACTGACAGCCTCAATTTTAGTCATTTTTGACCTGAAAAATCCCTTTAATAATATAAACTTACGAGCGTACAGACATTGCAAATACAATGCCTGACTTTTTCAAAGTGAGATAAAAGCAGTTAAGCAAAGGATTGATTTGGGGTTTGATGTGTTTTTAAATTAATTCAAAAATTCTCTCAATTTAAAACTTACATAGTATTTATGTATAGTATTTATTGAGATTTGTTTAAAGAAAAACGCACTAATGTTCAGAGTATCTTACATTTAGGTAGCATCGCATAAATTAGAAGGTAATTACAAAAATAGGGTGTTAACCAATAACAAGCAAAATAAGCTCAGCTCGGAACAACAAATAGAAGAATACATTCGCTTTTTAGGAATTTCAAATATCTAAATATTAGACTTCTGTTTTAATTTGATTCTTTTCTTAGTAGACTGCGAACACACAGGCGGAAAGATATACCGTTCTGATCAAAACTTACGCCTACGACAAATAGCATCAACTAAAGATTGGGCAATTTAATTTTACCGTATATTATTAGTTACAACTAGAAAACTAACTAACAATAAAGCAAAATAAGAGTTAATGATTATAAATATATTTTATGAATAAAACGGTTGGAAAATTTTTCACTATTATACACAATGGTATATCTGTAAAGCAATAGAAAGCACATAAGTTATATGGTTAAGTGAAAATAATAGCAAACATACTGAGTATCATATTTTTCTTCACTAGAAGTAAAAAAAAGAAAAAAAGAAGCGTGTCATACCTCAATTAAGGTGATAACATGCCACTATCAAAACAAAAAAAAATTGCAACACTATTACTATAACGCAGCAGATATAAAAAACTTAAATCACAGTTAACGTCAAAAAAACTGTTAAACAGGAATTACTCACCTCATACTTTTTTCTGCCACCACAACAGGAACGTAACAAATTGTTGGCATGTCTTGTTGGCACAATCGCAATCGATGCCACGGGTGACATCGGTGGCGTTGATGATAAACGATTGGGCTGGCCATTGTATGGCACTTCTAACTCTACAAACTCTCGATCCTAACAAAATCAAATGAGTTGTTTAATAAGTAAGTTTACTGATATAATGGTTATGTATCGTAACATGTTTAGTTGAAACGAAAATTAATATATAAACAATCTTGAATTTAATTTATTGTAATGATTTAAAATTGTATGCATAAATTTATTACCAAACTACTGTACAACCCAATACCCACCCTAACTATTTTAATCAGAATAGTCAATATTAAGACTAAAATATATTAAGGTCCAAAGCGGTTCTTACCCATTCTTACCAAATACCGGTAACATGATCTGTCACATATTCAGATATGACAGATCATGTTACCGGTATGAATGCAGATAATAGGTAAATAGGTAATGTGACAATAGGTAAAGTGACAGTGACATTATTTATTTTAATTCAATTTTTAAATTTATTTTTATTAAGAAGTTTGCTGTTTTTCTTTAATAAAATTAAATTAACATAATAAATTTTAAAATTTAGAAAACACAAAAAAATGTTTATCCTAAATATCCAACAATTTTCTACTATAGAGGATGGAGTGGGTCTTTATTCCAAAATTCACGAAAAACCCACAACTCGAAAACATAACATCGAAAATTCAAAACATCTGTAGAACTCAAGAAACATACCGAATACCCTTATTTTCGAAACTAATTTGGAGTCAAATTCTTAAACCCTACTCACTTTAATATTAAATTATAATTTATTTTTAAGCTAAAATAACTTTATTTTTTATAAAAATATTTTTATCATAGATGCGTTGTGGTTGAAGGGATACGCGACTGAACGTAGACGCGTAGTAGACTATATTGTTTCATTATACAGTATTTCTGTTATTTTGTTTGTATTATACTGACAATCCTACCAAAATAATATGCGAGTACGCGTTCATTCGCTTATCCTTCCCACAAAAGCGCATCTATGATTCTAATAAGGCATTGAAACGAATTCATTTATAACAATCGGATTAAAAAAAGAAATATTTTTTGTTAACCTACAGTAAAGCTATCTATTTAATTAGAGCTGATGTTATTAATTATTTAGGTGACAAACTAAAACATGGAATAGTGGTCAGAACATTAGATATACCACCGTTAGCGATACAAATATACGTAATGTATTGATGCTTGCTATTTATTTATACTATTAATTCTGTATAGCATTCAGACTATCACGAGTATTACGCATAATGTTATAAATAAATCAAAAAGCTTTTGAAGTGAGCTTTTCTCGAAATAAGTTCATTGTATATAACTTATAATTTATAAATCAGACTCAGATTAATGAATAATGAAATTATTATTAGTAGACATGCGTTTTATAGAGGTTTATAAAATAAAAAATAGTGGAAATTAATGACAGTTTAATAAAATAGTTTTGAAGGAAAGTTTCAATGAATTGAAAATTTGTTTAAGTTATTTGATTAAATGAGCTCAACTGACTGCGAGTTGAACATAAGAAGAGCAAATAAAGTAAAGCAAATAAATCGAAAGAAGAACTGAAAACCGGATTATACGCCCAAAGTCATAGTCATATTTTTGCTCGCAATACATCAAATATATTTGATGCCTAATATGTATGATATTTACAGAATATGTGCATCAATAAGCTTATGGAATATTGCAAGTAAGTATCAATTTGAGCGTATGATCGCTTCTCTCTCTCTCTCTCTCTCTCTCTCTCTCTCTCTCTCTGCGGTTCATAAAAATCAAGTCCAATGTATACTTATATAATATAAGTTATATTAATGCTAAAGAAGATTATAACTACAGTAATACCAGTAATACTATTAAATACTTGAATAACGGGATTCAATATGTATTCACTAAACTCTAACTATTAGTGGGTGCAAATAAGATGCTTTCGGTTATGAGTTAGAAGGTATCCCAGGTATCTCTAATTCTATTGATTTATCATTAATAATGTAAATTTAGTTATAAATATCCATAATTATTTACGTGATTTAAATCTCTGTTACAGTATCTGTAAACATTTTTGAGTTAAAATGACTCTAAAAAATATAAAATTATTACTGTAACAGAAAAAAACGAAATTCAGGTTACTCACCAAAACATTCAATTAAAATGCAATAAAAATAAGTTTTAGAATAAGAAGTTTCTCATTTGTGAAGAAAATCATTTATGAACATTAAGTAAAATCTTGAGTAAACGGCCAATTTTGGGAAAAAACATTTTTAATGAGTTCCCTTTTTAGTCGCTTTCTCGCATATATATCGTGAAATCTTATGAGTAAGTTAAAGAATCTAAGATTCTGGTCTAATGTAAATATTTCAATACCAGTGAATTAATGACGGACCCAGACTATCAAACCATAAAATATATGATCTGGCTTTACTTTCAGAAGCGGAACTAGAATAGGCAATAAAAAAGATTACCGTAGTTTTTTCTAAACATTGAAGAAGATGATGATGTTGTAACTCGAATATGTCTTCTGGTGAGTCATCGAAGTCCTGACCAGCCTCTTGAGCGGCAATACGTGCTTCAGCAGCTTTTTTCTTACTAACAAAGGCCGCACCACTCGTTGCTTTGGCGATACGAATGCGAGCCATTCGTGCTTTCTATTAATTAATTCATATATTTTACACGAACTTAAATTAAGTTTACGTCTCATTTACCAGCAATAACTATATTTATAAAACATTATAGCCATACCTTTTGCGCTTTTCTTTTGTCCGCCCTTTGATTTTGATGATAAATACGGGAAAAGTTGGATACAATGACAGGGACTGGAAGAGCGATCACAAGTACACCACTTAATGAGCAAACGCCACCAACTATCTTGCCTGTTACGGTCGCTGGAACCATATCACCATAACTATTAAATAAGATATAATAATCCATTCATTATGCGTTAGAACAATGATAGTTTTATTTTTGCTGTAATGTTAATAATAGTTAGGCATAATTAGTTAACATAATGCGCTAGTTTTTCCTGCAATGACGCATATAGTCTTACGTTTTAGACATATTACGTTTGGTTTATGATTTACATAAAACTTTTATGTAAATCATGCGTCAAAGAGCGGCTGAGTTAGATATTTATTTAAAAAAGCAACAATAAAAGCAAATGTTGTTCACAAAAGAGTAACTACTCTTTAGCTGAACACAAGAAGAATGAGTTCGCAAACAAGAGAACAAGACTAAAATAAATTATACTCCGACTATATGATCGGATATGCAGCATATATGCATGCGAAACAGCATCTAATGTAGTACTTAAAGCATCAGAAAATCATCACTTTAAGGAGAAAGATTTTTTCCACATTTTGACAAACACTGTCGAAGCATAAATAGCAATTCGTTTTGGAGGAGAAAAGAGAAAAAACCACTTATGACGTAATATGAAAGCGTTTAATATCTACTTATTGTGATAATAAAATTAAAGTTTGTATTTGACATTAAATCACATTAACTAAATGATACAAAAGAACTATTTTTTCTGGCAAAACATATATTTATATATATATGGATCGCCGTATAAGGAGGTAATAACTTATACCATAATCTCAAATGTGTTGTCATAAACATAGCTATAACTTATTTCCTCAAAACCAAATGTTATTGTTCATAAAAGCGGAAATATATTGTGTTTGGTCGATTTTTTTAATACAATGTTCGTTTATTTCTTATAATTGTACTGTCATTTAACTGTTTAACCCTTAAAACAATAAAAAACAAGAATGATCTGAGTTTGCTACTAATAGTATTATTTAGAAATTTAGCCATTTTCACGACGAAGAGTATGACCTCATACATCATACATCTTAAAAAACAAAGAATTCATTTTTAGCTCACTTTCTTGTAAAGAAGCCGAGCTTTTGGGTTCGACCATGTTTGTCCGTCCGCCCGTTTTCCGTGTGTTCGCAATGGGTTTGAACTAAAGAAGACTTGTCTTTGAGTTGAATGAAACAATAATCTTTGATATTAATAAAAACGTTTTGATTTAACTAATAAGCTATCGGCTGGATAGTAGGCTATATAATAACATTAATATTTAACCTTTTTATGAGTTAAAAAGTAATTTTCTTAAAAGACATTCTATTCAATATTTTCGAGTCAATTACTTTCAACTTTTTAATGATAAACTTTAAATAAAATTGATAATTGTAATAAAAATTTAAAAATAGTTGTATTTTGCGCATATATGTTTGTATTCACTAAGTGATGGATAAACAACTTCGAATCCATAAGTTCTTAATGAATAATAAAGACAAACAGAAGACAAAAAGATAAGAATATCATTCAATTTTCTATGTCGTGAAACTCCTTCGGGAGATGAGAGATACACTTGAAGATAATGTTAATAAAGAAAAAGAAATTAAGTATGCTATACTGTTGCTGAAGGGTACAATAGAGTATATTAAAATAAAAAAGTTTCTTTTAATTCATATAAAGAACAAAACAAAATTAAAACTTGATAATTTTCATTATTTTGCGTAATAACACTGATTAATGTTAGCACCGAAATGCGTAATTGAGTTAATCTATAATTAATTAAAAATAGCTCTAGAAATTTTTTAATTAAACAAATACAGTATCTATACGGTAATTCATACGAGTTTAAATATATGCATTGTGTAATAAAGCCGGTCAAAGAGTAAAAAACGTTCAAACTCATCAAATAGAATATTTCGTGTGTGCACTTTTATTATTTTAACACTTAAATGGAATTATGGGGTAAAAACAACCCCAACAACACTTTGTGCGCTAATAGCTTTTTTATTTTAACTTTAAATTTTTTGGGGTTTATAGTAAGGTATCCTTTAGCTATTGTTTAGTTTATCACATGAACGGATAAAGAAACATGATCAAAACCATAATCTCGATTTCTTTTCAATAGTTAGATAAAAAAAATAAAAAGAAAAATTTGCTTTTCTTATATTTGCGTTTAAATTTGTACATTTTTGTGTATTTTATAAATAAGTGCTAACTGAAATTATAAACGTTTATTTATTTTATTTTAGCTCTCTAAAACTTTAAAATACGAAAAGATCAAAGCTGGTTAAAAATCCATTCATACCCTATTGGATTGAAAAAAATTTAAAGCTAAACAAAGGTTAAGTTAAAAACCGCATAAAACTAATTTCATCTATTGGCCAAATTTTGAATTTAGGAAAATTAGTTTATGATTTTGTCAAATTTAGACGCGATTAATTTTTTTAGCGAAATTGTTTGATAAGAGACACTAACGTATATTTTTTACATTTCGATATGTTTGTTATTATTCACTATTTTACATGTTTGTCAATCTTTTTCTAAAAGTGACAAATTAAGTCTTAAAGTATTTAAGAGTTTGTTTCAAAAATAGTATTAAACCAATTTATTGTCAAAATAAAATAGCAATTTCAATAAAGTATTGTAATTACTAATGATGGCAGTAAACTGTTTTTCTTGGGTTTGAAAAACTGGAAAAAATTGAGCTAAGCTTAAAAAATTAAATGTTCTCGTGAGCTTAAACGTAAGTTCATTATTTGTGAATGGGCTTGAGCTTAGCTGTAAGCTTATAACTTTTAAAAATCACTATTAATATAAGTTATATATGTTTTTACATAATGCAAATTTTAAGTCATAACTACTAATAAAATATCACTTACTTTTCCTTAAAACTTGCAATTAAGATTAATTTGTTATTATTTTTCAAAAGCAAAAGTATTTTATTGATGAATGCAATACTTATATGAAATTTGAAACACATTTTATGGAAAATGTTTGTCTTTGTTAATTAATAACACAAGCTCAATAAGCTCGTTGGTTTAAGCTTAAGCTTGTGCTTTTGAGCTTACAAATCTAAACTCAAAAGATGTTGAGCTTCGAGCTTTAGAATTACACTAAAATCTCTTATCTAAGCTTAATCTTGAAATTGAGTTGGCTTAAGCTAGCTTGCCTGAGCTTGAACTTTCTGCCGTCATTAGCAATTACTGGTATATCTACTAGATATATTATCTAGTATGAAAATTTTTAATGTTATATTAACATTATCTAATATTTAAACATTGTAATATTCACAGAAACCTAAACCGTAAGAGATTTTTGAATTTATATATATTTGTTATTTATCTGATACATATAAATAGCAGCCTAAACAAAATGCTTCGAACGAAAATGGGACCAAAATAAATCAATAATATTGATTATGCAATCAAATACAGCTTATTATTATTAAATTAAGTAAGTGTCTGCAAAATTAGATTACCGAAATTATAGCACATTGTATCGATTAATTATATATTTGTAAAACAAAACAAAACTTTATGGGTTTCTAAAATAAATCATTATTCGAGTATCAAAATGTTTTAATTAAAACTTTATGTTTGGGAATTGAACTATTTTTTTAATTACTTCGTTTTCCGCTCAATATTTTCTGCTCTGTCGTTACTTTTCACTGTATTTATATAATAAGTGAAGATAAATTCTAATGATAAGATACAGTACCGTATTATCTTACTCGCGATTTTATTGTTTATTGTTTAAAGCAATAAAATTTATTAATAGAATTAATTCGTCAAATAGAGATTTTATTTTAGGAAATTATTCTTTCTTAGTTTGTAGCACACATAAAAGTTTATACCCTCTTCGACTAACATCTAACTTTCCGATACACAAATGTAAATTTGAAAATGTATAAAACTTTATATTTTCTATATATTTCTCAAAAACACTTCTACGTTATTGGTTTATATTATGCTTGAATTACTGTCTTGAGATTAAAGCTTTTAGAGTAATGAGAAGATATATTACTTAACATATTAACAGTATTGCCTTAAAGTTTTTAAAAATAAAGTATTTATTAATTCATAAAAGTCTTATTCTTAAACTGTATATTTGCCATCCATTAAATTTATAAGTCTTAAGAAATTATTCTTAAAATTTACATTTTGCTCCAAATCACATTCAATTTAGATTTATTTTATTTGAGTGAAAAATAAAAATCAGGTGGAATAGTAGGCTATGGATATATCGCATTCCATTGGGGAAAAGTGATAATGGAATCGCATATATTTACAAAAAAAATAATATTGATAAACGAAAGTAATGCTTCGACTCAAAAATAAAATTTCGCATTAAATTGATGGCAAAAACAATACAGAAATGGTATTCAAACAAAATACTTTGGTTATTAGTTTTAGTGTACCTGAAATTGGCGAATAACTTGAAGATCAAGTATATGATCAAATTAGGATAAATTAATAATTAAATCTAACAAAATAATAAAGTATATGAAAAAGCTTTTAATACAGTTGTAATTAATTTGAAAACTCATTGATACTGAAAATTGTTATTAATAACAAATATTAAAAAACAAAAATTGAACTAAAAAGAGAGTTTGAGATAAAAATAGACGGAATAGAATATACTGTTTTCATGTCTCCACGAGTGAGTAATGTTTGAAAATAAAATCTAATGCAAAAAATGTAGGGCATCGGCATTTATATGTGAACTGCATGTTCAGAGCAATGGATTGCAGGTCGCCGTTACTAAAAATAGCGTCAATAAAACTATTGAATGTGCTGTTGTTATAGAATAGGGAGAAAGAGAGAAGACTCGCAAGAGATGCTGCGGTATTTAACTGAAAGAACGTAATAGCGCTAACATCATAACACTACCAGCACAGCACCACATCTGCACTCCATTTCATTCAAACGCATTAACAGGTACTTTTACGCACCAAATAAAAGTTTAAATAAATTTTATGATTTAGTCATTATGAAACTAATATTTTCGTTTCAATACAATAGGATTGTGCCTATCTTTGTATAGAATACAATAGGAAAAATGAATCTGTGTTTGAGAGATATAAAACAATTGTGAACTTATTTACAATCGAATGAAAAAACTTTTTTCATCTCAAACTCATAACTCATTGTTGTGTATGACACGCAATCGATAATAACCTATTTTTAGAGCTCAATATAAAAGACGACAATATTTATTGCAGCGTTGGGTCACTGTATTGTGAAAGAATGAATACTAACTTACCAGTAACTTATATTATTAATAATAATCAACAGAAATAAGATACTGCAACAGAGTAGCCGTGTAACAGAAAACTTTACCTATACTGTAATCAGTATTATGTATTAGGTATTGCCTAAATTATTCTTATACTAACTATTGCTTACTTAAACTCATTCTCTCTCTCTCTCTCTCTCTCTCTCTCGAGCGGTGATCAATAAGACTTAGACTTGATTCTAGAATTTACGAGTTAGTATTATATAATGGTGATGGGGTTAAAGCTATTTCTCACCAAAACCCAGTGGAAACAAATTAGAAACAACCAAAATAAAAAGATACTGTACTACCAATCAATATGTCAATACTGAATCTCATTTTAGCTGACATTTAATTAGATATAAAATAGTAAACTGTTATCTTATTTCCTTCTATTCTTAATTAAGATAAAACATTTAATAATAATGCAAATCAGTATAACAGATGAACATCTATTTCAATATTAATTAGATTTTTAAACGAAAGAATTATCCCATTTTTTGGAGTTGTCTCTCATATCTCAAAACGATGGCATTATTCCTCTTCTCGACGATAGACTTCTGTTGTAATAATTGATCATATTTTAGCTTCAAATCCTTATTATTAGCCAAACTATGATTGAGTTGTTCGGTAAGTGTTCGTCTGTTTTGAGCCAATTTCGAAATTTCGATCACAATATCGCTGGCATTACAAGTTTCATCACTCAATTGATCGGAGTTTAGCTCCGATTCCGATAGTTTTCCCTCCAATTCAGACAATGAATCTTTCTCTATAGCCATTAATGAATCCAAATATTCATGTTTTTGTTCCATTATATGATTATAGTTTCCCAATATATCCATTCGAGTTCGCAATTGCGTGGATTTAAGCGTTAATTGTTTGTCCAACATTTCCAAATTGTCCACAGTTTGTAACAATTGACTTGTAATCAGTTTAATATTGGATTGAATAGCAAACAATTCACTGGTGTTAATCCCCAAATCAATACTAACTTTGCTCAATACGTTATCATCATTTTCTAACAAAATTCTCGTTTCTGATAAATTGTGGTTCACTTTATCTAAGTTTGATCTCAACAATATTTGATCATCTATTTGATTGTTGATCATATTTCATAGAATAATAACAGTAAGTTTGGTTATTGAATTGTGTTATACGTTATGGTGTGGTGTTATGACATTCAATCGAACATTACATTTCATTGCAGTTTTACAATCTATAATTCAAATGTGTTGCACATCGATTGGGGGCGAGGGTTAGGGTTAGGGTTGTAAACGTTTGGGCCCAATCATTTTCCCAAAATAATACTTAACCATCACAACAAAAATATCGTTACCTAATCTGAACCTTTCAAACTCTAAGATTGATCATTATTTAAAAGCAATACAATTAGATTATTTATTTCAAGTTGAATATAATCAAATCACTATTTATCATTAGAGGTCGGAAATTTCGGTTATGACTAAAACCGTTTTGCACTATAGCTGTGGACATTAATTGAATTTATATAATGAGTTTAAAAATTTTAAAATATTTTTTTAAGAGAAAAAGTTAATTTTCTGTATTAAAAAAGCTAATTGAACACAAATATTTAGTCTGACCGACTTTTAAATCTTGTTCGGTAAACACCAAAACTCCGATGAAATAATATTGAATTTTCTTCAAATAGAGCGCACCTTTCGTGTAACGTACACTTAAATGAATTAAAATCATAACTTTTTCTCATGCAATGTAAAACCGTAAAATAGGTAATTCTCAATTTGGATAAAACAATGCTATCCAATGTAATATTTTATACCTTTAGGAATGCAATTGTGATGTCACGCGAATATGGATGAGTTTTATTTATTTATGATAAAAGTGGATTAGACTTAATTTAGTTATTTTCGTTAAAAAATAATGTCCTATTCTTTATTTAGTAACCAGTAATTACACTAAAATCCGCCACAAAGGTAATCAAACCACTATAATATGAACTCGTTCTAAATAATTAACTTGGAAAGTTGTAAGCAAGATATTTTAAACAGATATATAATTTCCAAGTTATCATTGTTAAATAGTAAAATATAAATCTATGCAGTATTTTCTGAGTTATAATTTTTAAACTTACGGGAGTCAAGTTTGAATTCTTTCAAAATATAATCACTGTATTTTAAAAAAACATTTTTTTCGATTAAAACTTTTGAATTCCAACTATACATTACAATTGTGAGCTTTATTTCGATTAATTTAATATTTTATAATTTTTGTTTTGAATAATATTTCTGATTTTATGCATATTTTAATGTGGAATTTGATTAAACCTCACAAAAAAATGGTTATGTTAAATATTTAGCTTAAGATCAATGCTGGACTAAGTGGCACTAAATGATTTCTCAACTTAGTGTTAGAGGCAGAAAAACCATAAAAAGAAAATATATGATAGCAAATTATTGACAGGCATCGAAAAAAAGATTGAAAATGCTTATGATTGAAATGCAATGTGTGAGGAATGTAAGAATTGGTGCACAACACTTTTCGATCAATAATAAATTGTATCTTAAGTCGTATAAGTCACGCATATAAGAAATAGGTTTCAGATATTTCTTTCCTTCCAATCACTGCTTTTCACATATAAATTGTTTTTATTTTAACTTTTAAAAAGCAGATATATGGATCTAGCAATTTTCCTACTGTACGTTCGTCTTTAGATTTTTAAAATTAAGGGATTTTTGATTTATATTAATAAAGTGATTTGTCAAGATGGAAAAAATTTTCAATAAAATTTTAAACTATTTAATTAAAGTAAATCTTCTCATAACATACAGTAATAGCAGAGATAAGGAGCGTGCGACCAAAAACTAACTAAATTTAAAGGTAAAGTTATGATAGCTTCAATCTTGTTTAATAATGAAATATTATAGCATGAAATAAAATTGTAGCATTGATAAATATTAGGTTATTGGCAAGAACCGGATTTTAATGTAGTATTTTAGTGTTTAATGCTATATTTTGTCAAATTATAGCATTAAGTTTATAAATTATTCATATTGAGTAATTATTTTACAAAACTGAAATATTAATACAATTAAGTTAATTTAATATAACTAAATACCAAATTGATTAAAAGATAGGGTTAAATCGATATACCAATATTTTTCAAACTTTTAAAAGTTCATCAGATAGGATACTTTTTATGGCATATTGAAAATTTGCCATTATGTTATCGGTTTGTCCGTATGCCGTCCCCCCTCCACAATCACCGTTTCACATATTCCCTAATCCATTTATTGCTCAAATAAGAAACTGTTTACCAAACAATATGCCATAATTTGTGTGTTCCACTCTTGTTAAATTATAGAAAGAACTTTCATTATAAATAATTTTGAACAGGGTGTCCCAGTGTGCCGGTCTGGGGGAGGTTACTTTCCGGCTTTTCAAAATTTTAAGGGGGAGGGGGTCAAACTTAATAGGATTTAAGCGACAATTTTTTTTGCCATCGGACAAAAAAAACAATAAAAAAATTACTCCCATAGAGTTGTCATTTTTAATTTTTAGGTAGGGGGATCAACTTTTTGAAAATTCCTGGGGGAGGGGTAACATCCCTCCAGCCCCCTCTGGGACATCATGACTTTGAGTAATATATAATTTGATAAAAACTAGATTTAACAAATCACGACGATATTTAGATGTGATTCTATAAAACATATATCTAGGTTAAAATTTTAACTTGTCAATTTATGGCGATTTTTGCATTAATATTTAAATTATTCCAATTTTTTGGCTTTGAATTGTAGTTAAGGCATGTTATGAAATTTTTTGGCATGCCATAATAATCCGGTTCCTGATCATTGTCCAATCTCAAAGTTATCCCTAGAGACTCTATTTTTATGCTATTAAAACTTCAGTTTAATCGGCTAAAAATGCGCTTAAAAGATACGAAATATGCGCTTAAATATGCATAAGTTATTAAAGATTATAAAGATCCAGTGGAGGTTACTATCAGAATATTTTCCAAAATCTGAGGAGTGAAAATAATCTCATCAGATTTAATAGACAATTTTTTGGCTTTTATTAAAGATTTTTTAAAATTTTATTCCAGAGAAAGCCTAAACGAACTGCAGAATTTGAACAATAATTTTTTGAATTTTCGACCAAACATAAATGGATTAGAAAGCATATCGTTTTTGATGTTAAAATTTTAACAAAAATATAAAATATGCATTGGATGCATGGAAATGTGCATTTATGGACTAATAATTATCTTAAACTAATTGATTCGATGCATAAGGAATTTAAAATTAATTAAAACTTCAAATATGCCACTCATTTAAGATATTAAAATGCATAAAAATAGAGACCTAGTTTTAAATAGACCCCTGATATTTTGGTTAAATAAAATTTTAAAATTTGATGATTATTTAGTAACGAAAATTTAAAGTTTGGGGTCATATAAAAGATGATTTATATTAAAACATGTTGTTATATTTATAATTAAAAGTTTCTCTTTAGAGTTTAAACCTTAAGAAGATTTTTTAAGTGTTTTATGCCTTAGATTAAACAATCAAAACAACTATTGATCAAATTGTGCACAACAATTCATTGCCTTAATTATAATCAGGATATTTAATACAAATTAAGACAATTATAGATTTCAAATATGACTGTGCTTTTATGCATTTTAATTATTATAGTAAACACGCTAAAACAACATTCATGTTGAAATTTAAATATAAAAAATGATGAAACGCACGTTTTACCCTATTTTTTGTTTATAATCAATTATAACCCATTGTTCTTGGAAATTTGATGGTAATAACAAACTTCTCTCAAAGTTGGGATTTTTGGTAAAATTTGGTAATCAACCGAATATCCGGTGTCTGGTCATAACTAAAGTTAACGTCAAGATTTTAAGATGTTAAATCATTTTATAAAAAATATCCAAAAGAAACAATAAAAATATACATAATAAAATTAAATAAAATTCTCTTAAAGTATATCTTGGCGCAAAAATAAAAAAAATTGGAATTAGATTAATTTTA